>BQNB010131616.1:6222-18756 GCA_026074375.1 Tanacetum coccineum
AGTGATGATTGTTTGTTGGATTAGGTGATATATGGTTTGATTGTGATTTGGTTTGGTTGAATTAATGTTAACTTAATGTTGATAATGCAACTTAGGCAAAAAGCGGTGAAGTTTTGTCAAAACACAGTGAATAATCATCAAAACGCAATGAAGAGTCTTCATCAAAACGCAATAAAGAGTCTTGATCAAAACGCAAGGAAGAATCTTGATCAAAACGCAATGACGAGTCTTGATCAAAACGCAATGAAGAGTCTTGATCAAAACGCAATGAAGAATCTTGATCAAAACACAATGAAGAATCTTGATCAAAACGCAACCAATTAAAAAATTGGGCAGAGTCTTCCCTAGTCAAAACGCAACGAAATTCTTCAAAACGTAACCTGTAGTCAAAACGCAATGACCAAAACGCAATGACCAAAACGCAACCTCTAGGTCAAAACGCAATGATCAAAACGCAACGATCAAAACGCAACCTCTAGGTCAAAACGCAATGATCAAAACGCAACGATCAAAACGCAATGATCAAAACGCAACGATCAAAACGCAATATGCTTTCTTCACCCAAAACGCAACCAAGAATGTCTCAGAAGGTCAAAACGCAACGACGAAGATACGAACTTTTTCACCTAAAAACCCTTAAAAATCACCCTTTTGAACGTTTTCACTTGGTTTCTTTTTCACAACTTGGTCCTAGAAAGTTATAACAACTAGAAAAACACTAACTTTAACATCACAAACATGAGAATCAAAGAGTGTCAAGAATAAAACCATAAACTTTCTAAAGCCACACTTTTGATCTAAACTAAGCAAGGAAACGCACGCACAATCTAGCTAATCATCCCATGTGCTCTGATACCAATTGTAGTATACATGATATCATAACACAAGCAATAGATGATGGGTTGGCTAATTAATCTTAGAGAGAGAAAGTTTTCTTTCTAGAGAGAGAAAATGCAAGTGTTTGTATTAGCATGAAATGAACAACCAACCCCTTCCCATGGGTGGGAAGGGGTGTATATACAAGTGATTCTTTCTAACTACGAGCTATGCTATACTAATGATACGCGGGGGTGACCGAGTCTTTTTCATAATCCTAACACAACCCATCCCTAAGGGCGATGTATAAACCTTTCATAACGATAATGAATAAGAAAGGCGACAAGGGATCACCTTGCCTCAAACCCCTTTTTTATAGAAAATTCTGACGTGGGACTCCCGTTCAATAAGATAGAAGTCCGAGACGATACTAAAGTTGCGTTAATCCAGTCGCGCCATTTAACACTGAAACCCAGCTTTTCTAAAACATAATCTAAAAATCTCTAACTCACCGGGTCGAAGGCTTTTCCAAAATAAAATTTGAACATCATTTTCTTTTTCCGTTTCTTATACCAATCAATAACCTCGCTAAGAATAAGAGGCCCAACAAGAATTTGACGACTTGTGAAAGCAGATTGTTCTTGACTGATAATTGAGCCTATGACCTTGGATAACCGGTTAGCTAAGATTCTGGAGACAATCTTGTAGTGAACACCAATTAGAGAAATAGGCCTATAATCTTTAATGAACAATAGATTTGAAACCTTTGGAATTAAAGTAATGAAAGATGAATTCGACCCTTTCGGAAACGTACCTGATCTAAATAAGTTAACAACGAAAGTTTAGATATCATGCTTCAAAAGATCCCAAAGCTTTTTAATGAACATAAACGAGAAGCCGTCCGGACCTGGCGCTTTTTGGCTGCCACAATCCCATATTGCAGCCCTAATTCCCTCCAGCGACACCATGGACTCTAAAGAGTTCCTATCTTCGTTACTTAAGAAATTAACAACTGACATGGGGGGGGGGATAACAAAAAAAAACATGACAATTAAACTTGTCTTTGTAGAAGTTAAGAAAAGCTAATTTAATATCATTCGGTTCAAGGATCCAAACACCCTCATGCAGAATACCTTGAATCATTTATGATTTCCTTCTAGAGTTAAGAATGTCGTGGAAAAACTTTGAATTTTCATCGCCTCCACCTCCCATTTAATCCGCGCCTTTTCAACCAGATCCATAGACTCTAGCTTCTCAAGGCCATCAAGCTCTTGTAACCTATTAACACGGAGCGCTCTATCTTTATCGTTAGCACAACCTGCATCAATCTTTTCTTCTATACTTCTGAACGATGACATAATGCTTTTCTTTTTACTATATTCGGCTTCTTTCGTACGAGAATACCAAAGTTTAAGCTGAATTTTGAGGCCTTTTAATTTATCATGAAGAGACTTAGTTGAACCTTCTTCCTCAATCGACAGATTCAACCAAGCCTCTTTGACAACATCATCAAAGTCGATTCGATCAAACCGCGAATGCATTTTTTAAAAAGGGATCGGACCAAAGTCACTCTTCTTACAGTGCAAGAGAATAAGATTATGATCCGAATCTATCAAGAATGGTCACGTACATATCCGAGTGTGCTTGAAGGACATCGTCTGAAATCAAGAAACGATCAATCTTGCTCAACTTAGAACCAGCCTTATTCATCCACGTAAACATTCTACCTCCCATTGGAAGGTCGATTAAACCAACGTCATGAATAAAGGAGTTAAATATCGCCGCGTCCCCACTAGAAAAAGAAGAACCGAATCTCTTTATTTCATTCCCAACTTTATTCAAATCCCCAAAGAGAATAGTCTTTCCAGCAATCGGTGAGCCCACTCTGGGCTAATGTAGTCACGTGTGAGCCAAGAGAAAAAAATGCTCACAATGGTAAGCCAGATGACTTTCGGTATCCGTGCTACTTTATATTATTTATTTAATTTGTGAGTGTGCATGGGGTATTTTGTGAAGGTATATTTATATAAAACAGGTATATAATTGAAAAGGGTGATCGATGAGGGTGGTGTGACTGATAAGAGTGAATTGTGACTTGTAAGAGTGGGTGAGGGTAAAAAGATGGAAAGGGAAAACTGATGTGACGCTGACCTGTCCCGTGAGATAATGTTTTCTTTCCGGTGACTCCGGTCATATTTGGTCATGCTTCCGTCCTGGCTATAACTACAAGTTCAACGGTTCGACATATTTGACCACTTGATGAGGACGTTGCTTAAGTTAGTAGCTCCGATTACCTTCGAGCCGCGGCTAAAGCCGAAACATTTTCAATAAAAAAAAATGATTGTTGTGCCTAATAATGATGCCTACTCATGTACATAATGTTTTGATTGGTTAATTTTAAAAAAATGGAAGTGATTTGCACACTCCTTTTTTTATTAGGACACTCAAAAATATGGTGATTTGCCATTTGTACACTTGGATCACTTTTTTTACTCATATTCATTCTTAAAAGGGTATAAATGTCAAATCATCATATTTTTTGAGTGTTCTAATCAAAACAAAGAGTGTGCAAATCATCTTTTTTAAAAAAATGATTGGTGGGAATTTAAAAAAAATGCATCATACACATGTACAAATAATTTATGTATTAGACATATATTTAAACTAGGGCTGAGCATAGCAGATCCAAAACCGACCCGACACAAACCGGACCGAACCGAGGGATAGTCGGTCCGGTCTCGATCCATACTTTTGTTAGAATTGGTCATCGGTCCGGTCCGGCAAAAAACCCGATGATTATGCTGTGTATAAACAGACCAGACCGAAGACCGAACCGGACCGGACCGTACCATTTCGGTCTTGGCCGGTCCGGTCCGGTCTTCGGACCGTGCTCACCCCTAATTTAAACATATGTTACAAGTCTAAATAGCATTACAAACCCACATAGCAATACTACTAATTCCGTTAATTCTGTTAGATCTCACTTTAATTCCATTTATTCCTACTTTTTCGCTGCGAATTCTACTGAATCAGTACATAAGTTCACTTTTGATGGATTTAATAAAACAGTTAAGAGGAATGAGAGTACAATTGGAGCGAAATCGAGTTCTGGGAGTGCGAAAACGGGGAGTGAGGATTCGGGTTTGAAAGCGGGATTGAATTCAGTGAATAAAGGGTTTGAGAATAAGCTGATTGATGTGAAGGATTTGGTGAAATGTGATTTGTTTGATGGAGAGTGGGTGAGAGATGAGAGTTATCCGTTGTATAAACCGGGGTCGTGTTCGTTAATTGACGAGCAGTTTAATTGTTATGTTAACGGTAGGCCGGATAAAGGTTTTCAGATGCTTAAATGGAAACCTAAAGCTTGTTCTTTACCTAGGTATGATCATTAATTGGGTTCGTTTTTGCGTGAATTATACGTAATATGTATAATTTCCAAAGGGCGGGTTCAAGTCTTTATAGAATACTGTTGAGATATTTTTTTTTTTTTGTAAATATTGTGCGACAGTATTAGAATATAATACTAATTTCAGAGATTGCGGTTTCTTATGTTCATTAGTTGGTTACGTTTTTGCTTGGTTTATACTCAATTGGCAGATGTTTTAATGTTAATTTAGTATGTATTGAATGGCGTGTGACTTTGTGCTAATTATCAGTTTTAGAATGTTGTTATGGTAGTGAATTTACATGTTTGTTAGTTAGTTGATTTTGCTTGAATTGTACTCAATTGGCTTATGTTTTTTATTAACTTAGTATGTATTGATTAGTGTGTATTGGTTGTGTTGCTGTTAATTTTGATTCTGCCAGTGTTATCATTCTGTATATATACAAGTTTTATTAGGCTGATATTACTTGTATAATTGTTTGTATTAAGTGTTGTTACAATCAAATTCAGTATGTTATAGTGATTATGAATGTGTTATTAAAGTATTTGTTTTGTATAGGTTGGATGGGAGTAATAAGCTTCCATATTTCCCTTTGGTTGGGGGGGTTTTTTTGTTTCAATGGGTTTTTATTATGGGGGGGGGGGGCGGGGGGGGGGTGTGGAGAGGGAAAGATTGGTTTTCGTTGGGGATTCGTTGAATAGAAATATGTGGGAATCGTTGATTTGTATATTAAGGAATTCGGTGAAAGATCAGTTAAATGTTTATGAAGCGTCTGGTAGGCATCATTTTAGATCAGAACCATCTTATTCATTTGTGTTCAAGGTAAGTTTAGTAAATTTTGTAGATTCGGTAAAAGTTTTTGGTTAGTTGGTTAAAATTGGCTTTGTTTATGTTTGCTTGAACTTGCAGGATTACAATTGTACAGTTGAGTTCTTTGTGGCTCCGTTTATAGTTCGGGAATCTGAAACAAAGGATAAAAATGGGACAAAGAAGGAGACTCTTCGGCTTGATTTGATTGGTACCTCGGCTGATCAGTACAAAAATGCTGATATTGTAGTCTTTAACACAGGGCATTGGTGGACTCATGATAAAACCGCCAAAGGGTAACTAAAATTTGAATATTTGGGCTTGAGCAACTGTTTTTCTTTCTTCAATTATCATGTTCATGTCCTTTACTGATACATCTAAATGTGCAGGAAAGATTATTATCAAGAAGGCAGTCATGTCTATAGTGAACTGAACGTTTTAGAAGCTTTTCGTAAAGCCATGACAACATGGGGAAGATGGGTCGACGCCAATATAAATCCTAGCAAAACTTCAGTCTTTTTCCGTGGTTACTCTGCTTCGCATTTCAGGTAAAATCCAGATTAGAAAAGCAGTAGATTTATATGCAGACAATACTTGGGCCCTATGTTATAGGTTAATAATCAAACAAGGGTCTGGTCCCCTAACATAGAAATTGACTGTTAGTGAACGCGTTCTTATTTGACTTTAGGCCTATAGTCCTATACATATATTTGAAAGTTGGTAAAACTTATCCCTTTGATGTTCAATTTTACCTAAAATCATCATATCACTTTGTCATTTTGCAACTTAATCAAATAATACTGGAAATTTGAAATCAGTCTGACATCTGTTAATTTATATACGGCAGAGGAGGGCAGTGGAACTCTGGAGGGCAATGTGACAACGAAGTCGAGCCAATAAAAAACACAACTTACTTATCACCATATCCCGACAAGATGAAAACACTAGAAAGGGTTTTAAGAGGAATGAAAACAAGTCTCATATCTAAACATCACAAGATTAACAGATTTTCGAAAAGACGGGCACCCTTCAATCTACAGAAAGCAGCATTACTCAGAAGAAGAACGAAATTCACCATTACATTTTCAAGATTGCAGTCATTGGTGTCTTCCAGGTGTACCCGATTCTTGGAATGAAATTCTGTATGCTGAGCGTTCTGGGTAAACAATACCAATACCAACACCAAAAGCATTAGGTAAAAAACTGAAAATAAATACGGATTGGGTCGGGTCAAGTTAGTTAAGTTGACTCGAGTTATGTAGATTTGAGTTGTATTTTACAGATCTAAGAAATGTGAATTGCCCGTTATTTTTGTTCCCTATACTGAATGTATAAACAAATAAGCAGATGATCCAAGAAGAATTGTTTTATTATGTTGTTTTTATTACTTAATTTTTTTAAGTCATGAAAAGAAAACAGGATTCAAAGTATGCGGTGAGATAGTCTTTCTGGGAGACACAAATGGAGTTTAAAATTATGTTTATGTTTATTTAAAGCAGGAGAGATAAGAGTTTTTAAATAGTTGGACAACCATGTTTGACTTATTAAGTTTATAATATTTGGTTTAAGAGAAAATTAGTTCTTTATCAAACATTGATTAGGTCGCTATTAAATTTAATTGTGTGCCGAACCAAATTGTGGACACGTCCCACTTTGCAATTTAGCAGCCAGTTGGTCGATATTCTGCTCAGCTCAGATTATTGATCAACCTGTTTCTGCTCGGTAAAAAGAGAGGACAAAAATAATGAGATCTGGCTAAATTATCACTTAGAGCCCGTTTGGTTCGTCGTAATTGAATGTAATTGGAAGTAATTGTAATCTAATTGCATTACGTAGGCTGTTTGGTTCGCAGAATGAAAAGAATTGTAATTCAGATTACATTACGTAGGATGTTTGGGTTGCGTTGTAATTGTAATTCAGTCATTACAATCAGGGTTCTAAAAGGCGCGCTATAACGGCGCCATAGCGCGAGCCGTGGTCTCCACGTTACGAAACAGGCCAAGGCGTCGTCTCTAGGCGTAGCGTGCAATAAAGCGCGATAAGGCGTGATAAAGCGCGTATAGCGCGCATTTTTTTGAAGCTTTTAAAAGATTTCATGGACACTTGAGCTTATTTACAAGTATTTATGATTTGGGTTGTATGAGATTCGGGCTGTATGGGATTCGGGCTTAGTAACTTAATAACTCAATTTTAAGCCTAGTAACTAACTAATATTGACCACTCTAAAAATATTTTTTGCCGCCTTGAGTCACGCCTTAAAAACGCTACGACGCAACACTTCACGCTAAAGCTTGAGGCTAGGCTATGCCGCCACGCCACGCTTCACGCTATTTATAACCTTGATTTATGTATATATCACTTGTAATATTATACTAGTAGTTAGAGGAGTTTTGAATTACGTCGTAATTCAGTATTTTATACTTTAAATCAACAGTATTTATTATTATTATTATTATTATTATTATTATTATTATTATTATTATTATTATTTCTTTTATTTTTAATTTATTTTAAAAATTCTATAAAAATATTATATAATTATATTAATATCATTATTATTTTATATTATTTATATTATATTATATATTAATTATATTATATATTATTATTATTATTATATATTTTATATAATATAATAATAATAATTATATACTATTTATTAATTATATATTAATTATATTATATTTAGTTTATTTATTATTATTATTATTGATATTATTATTTATAGATTATTATTATTATTATTATTATTATTATTATTATTATTATTATTATTATTATTTATTTAGTTATTAATAATATTGATATTATTTTTATATTTAATATTATTATTATTTTATTATTATTACTATTTATTACTATTATTATTAAGTTTTTTTAAATTTTTTTTGAATTACATTACGTTGAGGTTCAACCAAACACAATGACACAATATATCAATTACAATTCCAATACATTACAATTCCAACACATTAACTCTTTTAGTTACAATTCATTTAAATTACAATTCTCTTGACATATTACAATTCATTTCAAAACATACCGTGAACCAAACGCACCCTTAGACAACTTAGGTGAAATTTGGAGATATTATAAAATTCTGAACATGTGTAGGTGATCACCATGCATGTGATGTAATTCAGCTTCAGCCCCGTGTATGGTTATAACGAGGATGTCGACCCGCGCTTCGCTGCAGGGCGATTAGCGGGCGTCGTTTTGGGTTGGCGGAAGTGGATCCGGTGGTGATTTTCGTTGTCGTTGCGATATTTCAGTGTTATTATGGCGAACGGACCGATAACCCCAAGGGCTATTTTTGTAAATTGAAGAAAAAAAATTAAGTTAACGGTCGTTAAGTAACGACTGATCCCAAAGACTATTTTCGTAAATTCTAAAAACAAAAAATTAAACTAACGCTCGTTACTTAACAGCCGTTGGGGGGGGGGGGGGGGGGGGGGGTTCGGTATCGTGGGGGGGGGGGGGGGGTATGGGAGGGTGGGGGTGTGGGGGGGGGGGGTGGTGGTGGGGGGGGGGGGGGGGGTGGGGGGTTTGGGGGGGGGGGGGGTAATGGGGGGGGGTTATTTATATATCATGGTATTTAAGGGCGGGGGGTAAGGGGGGCTGGGGGGGGGGGGGGGGGGGGAGGGATGGGGGGTATTGTTGCGGTTTGGTAGTGGGGGGGGGGTTGTGATTTGGTGTTCGGTTAGGGGGGGGGGGGGGGGGGGGTAGTGGGGTTTAGGGGGGGGGGGGGTGGGGGCGGGGGGGTGGTAGTATATGTTTATTATTAGGGTTTATGGGGGGGGGGGGGGGGGGGGGGGGGTTTATGGGGGGGGTATATTGGGGGGTATGGTCTAGTGGGTATATTGGGTGGGGGGGGGGGAGGGTGTTTTATTGGTTTTTGGGTATATAATTTGGGGGTTAGGGGGGGGGGTTGTGTATTGGGTGGTATTGGGGGTTTTTGTTTGGGGGGTGGGGGGGGGTGGTGGAGGTGGGGGGTTTGTGGGGGGGGGGTCGGGGGGTATTGTGTTTTTGTTTTAGGGGGTTGGGTATTTTTATGGGGGTGGGGGTGGGGGGGTGTTTGGGGTCGGGGGGGGGGGGAGGGTGGGGGGTTGGGGGTTTGGGTCGTTTTGTGGTGGTGGGGTGGGTGTTTATGGGGGGGGGGGGGGTGGGTGGGGGGGGTGGGGGGGGTCGATTGGTTTGGGTGGGGGCGTATGGGGGTTAAGGGTTGGGGGGGGCGGGGGGGGGGTTGGGTGGTTGTTGGGATTTGGGGGGGGGGGTATTAGGGGGGGGGGTACTTTGGGGTGATATGTATATGTGCGTGTTATTCGTGGCGGGTGGGGGGGGGGTGGTGGGGGCGGGTTGGGGGTGGGGGTATATATGTAGGGTATTTTTTTATGGGTTATGGTTAAGGGGGAGGGTGGGGTGGGGGGGGGGGGGGGGTTTATGGGTTTATTTTTGTTGGGGGGTTGGAATTTAGGGGTTGGGGGGGGGGGGCGGGGTGGGGGGGGGTTTGCGTTTGGGGGGGGGGCCGGTGGGGGGGGGTTGGGTGTTTGGTTATTTGGTTGGTTTTTGGGGTTTGGGGGGGGGGGGGGTAGGGTTTGGGGGGGTGGGGGTTGGTTATATGGTATTAGTAGGGGGGGGGGGGGGGGTGGTTTTATGGTTGGTATTACTTTTGGGGGGGGGGGGTTAATATTTTATTTGTGGGGGTGGGGTGGGGGGGTTGTTTTGGGGGGGGTTATGGTGGTTTTGGCGGGTTGGGGTCGTTGGGGGGGGGGTAGGGGGGTTAGGGGAGGGGATATATAGGGAGGGTTTATGGGTGGTGGGTATTATGTTTGGAGTTGTGTGGGGGTATTCTGTTAAATTTTAAAAAATACAGTAGTTTTGTTTTCGTAACGTGAACATAATGATGAGGGAGGGTGGTATATTTTTGTATATTGCAAAAAAAAAGTTAACGGCCGTTACTAACGGTCGTTAAGTAACGACCGATCCTAAGGACTATTTTCGTATAAATTTTTTAAAATTAAGGGTAGTTTTTGTAATTTGACACATGGTGCGAGGGGGTATTTCGTAAATACCAAAAGGGCTATCGTAAATACCGGCAAGGTAAACGAGGCGGACCGGGTCGGATCGACCCGACGCATTAAATGCACCCGGGTCGGGTCGACCCGACGTATTAAATGCACCGGGTCAAGTCGACCCGACGCAACTAATGCACCTGGCAAATCCCTATAATTGTATTGTTTTATAATTATAACGAGTTGGTAAACCCGCGCTTCGCTGCGGGACGTTTGTTAGTCGTTGATATCCATCGTTACGGTTCTAATAGCCGAGATACAGTCATACATATTTGTTACCATGGCTGCTCGTACACCACTGAAATAATATACATCATAAGAGTTGTACAGGTGCAAATAATGAAATAGAAAGACAAATGAAATATTAACTTATGACCTTAAGAGTCTGCATAATGTATTTTTAAACTTTAGAAAGACAAACTTATCACTGATAACACTTTGATATGCACTTTACATATAGTTTCAAAACAATTGTCCATATACATGAGAAGTTACAACTTTATATACCTTCAGACGTTAAATGTTCGGTCACTTTTTTAAATATCTCATATAACCTTCCTTCTTTTAGACGGCGCGAATACTTTCTGCAATCATAATGAAATTACCGTTAGGTGTAATTCGAGGAATGATTTTCACTGAACACGCAGGATTAAAGATTCAGAAAATGTACAAAACTGAGTTTACAAACCTGTAGTAGCAGGTTGACCCAAATCGTCGCTACTAACAGGGCTCGAGCTACTTGTTCCTTCTTGCACGCGATTATGTGTAATGTTACTATTCGAATGAGCATCTTTTTGAACACGTGGCCGTTTCTGCAGTGAAGAGCATTCAACAATACCAAATCAGTCCATGTAACGTGTAAAAAATAATATAAAAATAACAAACGTGAGACAATATCAGTATCTGTTATTCTAACAACGGTATACAATCTCAAACACCCTACCCAACTCCTAACAATTTCTTATATGTGCAACGAAAGTTACAAATAGACCAGTCCATCTAAAATCAAATTTTGTTTCACATATCCAGAAATCAAGCTACAGTTTGTATGGGCCATCGGCAATAAACAACAAAACAAATATAGTACCTAAGGCGCTTAATCTGTTATGATTTGTTGGGAACACATTTATAAAGTTAGCACGTAAGGTGCAGTTTATTACGAAAGCTTGTACATAGCTGTAGCTGCACGATTGAGTCTCTAACTGTTTTAGGATAATATAGATTGCTTTTAACATTGTAGTAAGGGTTACAAACGTTGTGTTGGCAATGTTATAAAAGCTTGCACATAGTTATAGTTGCACAATGAAGTCACTAACTATCTTAGGATAATACATATTGCTATTAGCATTGTACTACGTCACTAATGCCATTTAAAAAAGCACTGCCATACGTTGTATGTTTTCGGGCATCTATAATGCCAATAGGTTGTGAAAATTCAATACGTATGAAATCATATATTGCCAATAACAACTATTAAATCTACATGTGCACATATGTCATATTGCATAATATCTGAAGCAGCACCCAAAGAGCAGACATCCTTGCAAGCGCTCACATTTCCAACGTGTCGTCTCTTTTGCAGTACGGAGTCTCCGGTTCCCATATATCTATTGGACAACGCGTTTGTAGGAACGTCAAGACAACCTCTTTTTGACACTTTGGCATGACTCTGTAGAATTGTTGGAATTGCCAGCAGCAGTGTCCGCCATCATATGCATACCGCCTGCAAAATCCATAAAAGAATAAGAGTAAATTGCATAAATCATCCCTAAAGTTTGGTCAAATTGCATGTTTCGTCCTAAACGTTACGAAAGTGCAAGGATCGTCCCTATGGAGAAACCTTTGGTGCAAGTATTGTCCCTGCTGGGACGATAATTGCACCAAAGGTTTCTCCAAAAGTTTCTCCATAGGGACGATACTTGCAACAAATGTTTCTCACATGGACGATCTTTGCACTTTCGTAACGTTTGAGACGAAACATGCAATTTAGCCAAACTTTAAGGACGATTTATGCAATTTACTCTTGAAATAGGCATTGTATATTAAATATTTATCTTCACTTTAACAACATAAATATTAATTAGTTTGCCACACTACCATTGATCGCTATATTCTATATATAACATTATAGTAGGCATCATTATAGTAGGCATCATTATTTTATGCCTACTATAATGACACAAGAATAAGGTTACTCATTTTCATAGTATTAGGTATGCTTAGTCCAAATTATGACACTTAAGCAAGATCAACGTTTTAGTGTAGTAAATATAGTGTTGTATTAATTAATCCTGTATCACATTGGGACGTGTCATTAACCGGAAAAATGGGTAGGTTAGGCGGGTTACACAAACAAGTAGACTTTAAGATAGTTTTATATGCCTCATTCATTTTCCATGTTTCTTTTTAACTGATATTTTTTACCTGACCCATTGGGATTAAACATACTCTGA
>BQNB010131617.1:0-18756 GCA_026074375.1 Tanacetum coccineum
CATTGCTAGTAAACCATATAGTCCTCAACTTATACATAGAGGACTTGCAACAAATCCATCTAGATGACATGGAAGAGATGGATTTGAGATGGCAAATGGCCATGTTGACTATGAGGGCAAGAAGGTTTTTGAAGAATACAGGAAGGAAGCTTACTGTTAATGGCAATGAGACTATTGGTTTTGATAAGTCCAAAGTTGGACATTTTGCTAGGGAGTGCAGAGCTCCAAGAAATCAAGACAACAAGAATAAGGAAAGCTCAAGAAGGAGTGTGCCTGTGGAAACATCTACGTCCACGACTTTAGTGTCATGTGATGGTCTTAGTGGGTATAACTGGAGTGATCAGGCAGATGAAGGGCCTAATTATGCACTCATGGCTTTCTTATCTTTAAGTCCTAACTTAGAGGTATCCAATGATTCTATTTGTTCAAAATCTTGTGTGGAAACTATTGAACTTCTTAAATCTCAAAATGATAAACTATTAAAATATTTAAAGAAATCCGAGTTAATGGTTCTAGGTAATAAGACAGGTTTAGAGTCAGTGGAAGAAAAACTTAAAGTTTATAAAGTAAATGAGTCTATTTATTTACAAGATTTTAAGGGCTTAAAACTTGAAATTCATTAGGCAGAAATAACTATTAAAGAGCTAGCGATAGCTTGAAATAGTTCAAAACGAAAAAAGATGGCATTCAATTAATGTAGATAAATTTGAACATGCATCAAAAGTTAAAACCCAAGCTCATAAGAGTGTTTAGGTATGAAAATATATGCAGTTCCACCTCCCTACACAGGAAATTTCATGCCTCCAATACCTGACTTGTCTTTTACTGGTTTAGATGAGTTTGTTAATGAGCCTGTAGTTGAGAACTGTAAAGCTATGTCTAGTGAAGAAGAGCCTAAGGTAGTTAGGAAGTATGATGATGCCCCAAGTATTGAAGAATCGGGTGTCAGAAGCGGGAAGAGGATGTGTCTCAGCCTAAAACGGAAAAGAAAACTGTTAGGCCTAGTATTGTTAAGAAAGAGTTTGTCAAATCTAAACAACAAGAAAAAACTGCTAGGAAAACTGTTAAACAAGTTGAGCAATTTAGGCAAAACACTCACAGTCCAAGAGGCAATCAAAGAAATTGGAACAATATGATGTCTCAAAAACTAGGAAGCAATTTTAAGATGTTTAATAAGGCCTGTTATGTGTGTGGAAGCTTTGATCATTTGCAGGTTGATTGTAATTACCATCAAAAATAGTTTTAAAATCAAATGATGGTAAAACCTGTTTGGAAACAATGCTCAAAGGGTGAATCATCAAAACTTGCTAAAATAGACTCACCCCTGTGCTAAAAGAACTTGGTTCTTAGATAAGTTACTAATTAAAGTCTGGTTTTGTATGATTTATACTGCTAGTACCCAATATTTCTCAAAGACAACAATATTGGTTAATACTGCTAGACAAGGATAATGAAGCTCACTCTAAAACAACAGTGAATGGCTACTAGGACCAATGTCATATCTTCTAAACAAACACAATTCAACACTGTTAAGAGTGCCCATTATAAGAAACACAACATTTAAAAACAATAATATTAGTCAAAAGGGTTAATAGGTTAGGGGTAAAAAATTTAATACTGCTAGGCCTAAAGCAGAATAGTTAATAGGTTAAGGGATAAATAATTTTAATGCTGTTAGCCTTAGCTTGTTGGGTTTGGAACCAAATCATAAAGTTTTCGACCATGTTCTAAAACACAACAGTGCATCCAATTCACCCTAAAAAAGTTTGATTATATGATGCCACAAGGCAGATCCAAGTCAGTGTTGGCTTGGATCCCAAAGAAACTGATTTTCTTATTCAATGTGTAGGGAAATCCATAAATGGATTTACAGGATAAAGGAGTGATGATAGTGGATGATCAAGGCACATGACAGGGAACATGTCAATATTCTTACCAGACTATGAAGAGATAGATGAAGGTATGTTGCTTTTGGAGGAACCCAATGGAGGGAAAAATCATCAGGAAAAGGTCCATGAAAATGGTAATCTAGATTTTGAAAAGTGTATTTTGTGAGAGAGTTAAAGTTTAATCCTCTTTAGTGTCTCATAAATGTGTGCTAAAAAGAATAGTTGTTCTTTTAATGTCATGAATGTATTGTTTTATCTCAAACGTTAAGTTAATTGATGAAAGTCAAGTTGAACTTGCCTTTTGCATAAAGCCACATCTGATGAATCTAAACTTTGGCATAAAAGGCTAGGTCACTTAAATTTTAAAACCATGAATTTAAATTGGTTAAAAGGAAATCTTGTAGGGTTTACCTTCTAAACCTTTATGAAAAAATGATCAATCCTGTGTTGACTTGTCAAAAGGGAAAGCAGCATAGAGCACCCTTCTTTGTAAGGTCCAAAACAGATAACTCAATCAATCTTCCTTTACATTTATTTACATATGACTTGTTGGTACAACATTTGTAAAAGCCTTAAGAAGAAATGTTATTGTCCATAGTTGTCACGATGATTACAGTGGTTTACATGGGTCTTTCTTTCTAGCTACTAAGATGAGATGTGGCATTCTTAGTCCTTTATAACTTGGGATAAAAAATCTAGTAGATCACAAGGTTAAGATGATTAGATGTGATAATGGAACTGAGTTCAAGAACAGAGAAATGAATCAGTTTTTGTAAAATGAAGGGTATTCTGAGACAATTTAGTGTAGCTAGAACTCCTCAACAAAATTAGAGTTGCTGAGAGAGGAATAAGACCACTAATTAAGGCTGCTAGGATTGATAGCTGTTCTAAGTTACAAACTACTTTTTGGGCAGAAGCAGTTAATACTGCTTTTATGTGCATAAATAGGGTGTTAGTAGTTAAGCCTCTTAACAAGCCCCGCATGGAACTTTATTTGGTAGACACAACTTTAAGTTTTATGAGACCATTTGGGTTATCTTGTTACCATTCTCAATACCATAGATCACTTAGGCAAATTTAATGGTATGGGCTGATGAAGGTTTCTTTGTTGGATACTCTTTGAATAGTTAAAGCCTTTAGAGTATTCAATAGTAAACAAGATATTGGTAAGAAAACTTGCATATTAGGTTTAGTAAGGAGTACACCTAATGTTGTAGGTAGTGGACCAGATTAGCTATTTGATATTAATGCACTAACAAGAACAATGAATTATGAGCCAATTGTTACAGGTAACACAGTTTAATGTTTTGAAGGTATCAAAAGCAGTGATAATGCAGGTCAAGTAGAAAGGAGACAGAGCATCGTCGAAGATTACATTTTGCTACCATTATGAGATTTCTAATCCACCCTTATCCAGATCCAAGAGTTCTCTTCACTGATGGATCCAACCTTCAAGTGATGATGGAAGAAGGTTGCTGATGATCCAAGAAAAGTAAGTTGAATTGTAAAGATCAAGAGAATGAAGATATGCTAACAGCACAACAATGTTAATACTGCTGGTAATGTTAATACTGTTAGTTCAACTGTTAATTGTTGCTGGCACATATAGGTTAATGTTGTTGGTGGAAAAAACAAGCATATGGAACTTCCATTTATCCAAATCTGCCTGCTTTGGAAGACGATTAGCATATTTGACATCTCAAGAGATGAAGAAGAAGATGGTACCGTGGCTGACATGAATAATTTGGATTACAACAATCCAAGTACAGTCCTAATTCTTACTACAAGACATTCATAAAAGATCATCCTCTTGTCAAGTAATTTGTGCTTGCAATCAGCTACACAAACAAGAAAGATGTTAAAGAATTTGGGAGGAAACATGGGTTTGTTAGTTACTATTCAACAAAGAAACAAACATATAAGACCTTCAAAACTGTTTGTTTTTGCTTGCCTTATATCATAGGAAGACCCAAAAAGGTTGATTCATGCATTGACAGGATCCACGATGGATAGAGGCTGGTTGAAGAGCTTCTACAAATTCAAGTTACAAGAATTTAGACTTTAGTGGATTTACCAATGGAAACAAGGGCTATAGGCTCTAAAATGGTTTTCAGGAAATAAAAAGGATGAAAGGGATTTGTGATAGAAATAAAGCAGATTGATTGCTCAAGGCTACACACAAGGAAGAATGGATTGGACTTTGATGAAGTCTTTTCCCTCTTGCAAGAATTAAAGCAATTAGGTTATTTTTAGCTTATGCTTCATTTAAAGATTTTGTGGAAACCCCCCGGGGTTTACTTTTGTTAATTTTAATTTTTCGTATCAAATGAATGTAAAGTGCTTTTCTCTCATGGGAAGATTGCAATAAGTGGTGTATTATGTCAACACTAGGATTGGAAGATCTAAACGTTCCTGATTAGAGTATACAAGGTTGAAAAAGCATTGTATGGACTACATCAAGCTCCTAGAGCTTGGTATGAAACCTTGTCAACATATCTGTTGGACAATGGGTTTCAAAGAGGGAAAATTGACAAGACCTTATTCATCAAGGAACAAAGGTGATATTTTGCTAGTTAATTATGTGGATGATATCGTCGTTGGTTCAACAAAGAAGGAGCTAGCATTGCATTTGAGAAGTTGATGCATAGAATTTTAGATGAGTTTCTTTATGGGAGAACTTACATTCTTCCTTGGGATTACATTGAAGAGAAGAACGGATAGCATATTTATTAGTCAGACATTTTATGGTTGTGAATTTTAAAGAAATTTAGGTTTACAAAAGTCAAGACTGTAAGCACATCAATGGAAACTCAAAAGCCTCTGCTCAAGGATGAAGATGGTGAAGAAGTGGATGTTTATATGTATAGGTCAATGATTAGTTCATTGATGTATCTTACATCTTCAAGACCTGACAACATGTTTGCAGTGTGTGCCTATACTAGATACCATGTTAATCCAAAGGTTTCACATCTTCATGCTGTGAAAAGATTTTTAGGTACTTAAAAGGTCAACCAAAATTAGGCCTTTAGTATTCAAAAGATTCTCCTTTTGATTTGGTAGCATACACTGATAGTGATTATGCTGGAGCAAGCTTAGATAGGAAGTCTACAACAGGAGGTTGTCAATTCCTTGAATGTAGATTAATATCATGGCAGTGCAAGAAATAGACAGTGGTTGCAAATTCCATAATAAAAGTTGAATATGTGGCTGCTTCAAGTTGTTATGGACAAGTGCTTTAGATTCAAAATCAACTACTTGATTATGGGTACAATTTTATGCATACCAAGATCTTTATTGACAATAACAATACTATTTGCATAATTAAAAATCTTGTTTTCATTCAAAAACAAAGCATATAGAGATCAAACATCATTTTATTAGAGATTGCAATGAAAAAATTGATTCAAATGGTTAAAATCTATACTGACAAGAATGTTGCAGATTTGCTTACAAAAGCTTTTGATGTAAGTAGATTTCAATATTTCATTGCTAGTATTGAATTGTAAATCTTTAAAGTCTTTTATCTCTTATTTTTTGTAGAGATTTTGTATGTGTTAGTACTGTTATTCATATCATTAAAGTTTCAGATGTTAAGTATAATTAAATCCTGTTGGTGTATACTTGATTATTTTTTAACCGTTGAGTTTTCTACTGTTAGTTCTACTATGCTAGGTATAATTAATAATTTGATTAATTGGAAAAATGTTATGGCTTGTGCTTTTCTTGGGTTTTTGGGCTAACATTTTGCCAGAAAGGCAAAGGGAAAAAGTGATTAGTTTGACGTGGGAAAGAAGTTTGGAATGGATGAAGTTAATACTGGTGACTCAGAGTTAATGCTGCTAGGCAGGAAACTTAACTACAAAACTTAACAAAAAAAAAAAAATATTTTTATTATAAATTGCTGAGTACTACTGCTGGGTTATTGAGGGTATTTTCATAAATACTTCGATTAAGGTTTCAAATCAATTCATTATTTATCGATTTCATTCTTTCATATACTCTTTAATTGCAAACTCCTAACTCAATTTTATTATCATATCAAAACCCTAATAAAATGACCGACTCTAAAGTTTGCAGATACTCATAATATGGTTGCGTTTTTGTCTAAACCCACAGAGAGTGATGGGTTTGAACAAATTGTGGATTTTTTTAATGCACACCCTATAAGGTATGCATTAACGATTAATCCTACTATATATATTTCTTGCATTGAACAGTTCTGGTCTACTGTCGTGGCCTAAAACTATCAATAGGGAAGAATAGTTACATGCCCTAGTAGATGGAAAGAAGATAATCATTACTGAATCATCTATTAGAAGAGATCTTCAACTAGCAGATGAGGAAGGTGTGGATTGTTAACCAAAATTTCTACCATTTTTGAACAATTACATTGATGGGTAAGAGAAAATTTCATAAAAACTACCTTTTTATAAAAACCAATCTTTACCCACAATGGAAATTTCTAAATTTACTATTTTATAGTGTCTTAAAAGTCCAAAAGACTACTTCTACATGGAATGAGTTAGTAGTACTATGGCATTGCTATTATCTGCTTAGCTACAATCAGAAATTCCAACTTTTAAAATTTATTTTTGATAGTATGATTAGAAACTTAGATAATTTGTCTGGCAAATTTTTGATGTATCCAAGGTTTGTACAAATATTTTTAGACCAACAACTTGATGGGATGTCAACTCATAAGAGAATTTATATTGCACCCTCTTACACTAAAAAGATTTTTAAAAATATGAGAAGGATAGGCAAAGGTTTTTCTGGTAGAGTAACACCTTTATTTCAAACAATGGTGGTACAAAACCAATCATAATTTAGGTGAAGGTTCAGTAATTCCAACTGTCCCCCATAATGACCACCTTAATTCAACCCATCTACTAAACCACTCAAAAGACACAACAACCTAGGAAGCCTAAAAGAAAGGATACTCAGGTACCTTAGCCTAGTGATCCTATTGAAAATGTTGCAGATGAGGCTATCCATAAGGAGTTGGGTGACAGTTTCATGAGGTACTGCCATTTACTATTTAGCTTAGAAGCAGAGCAGGATAGTGGTAACATAAATAAGACCCAATCCAAGGCAACACCTAATGAATCTAGTTCCCAAGGAACTAATTCAGGTGGTGGTCCCAGGTGCCAAGAAACCATGAGGGATACTATTGCTCAAACTAGGTTTGAGAATGTATCTAAACATTCTAATGATTCACTGCTCACAAGAGGTAACACACTTTGAAGTGATGAGGATAGAATTAAACTTGATGAATTGATGGCATTATGTACCACTTTACAAAAAGGGTTCTTGATTTGGAGAAGACAAAGACCACTCAACAGATGAGATTTCTAGTTGAAACAACGAGGGTCAAGAAGCTTGAAAAGAAGAATAGGTCAAGAACTCATAGGCTGAAGAGATTATACAAAGTTGGTTTGACTGCTAGGGTAGAATCCTTTGATAATGAAGAAAGTTTGGGTGAGGATGCATCCAAACAGGGGAGGATTGATGCTATTGATGCAGATGAAGAAATTACCCTGGTTAGTGTTCATGATGTGAATGTTTCTGCTGGTGAGGAGGTGTTTGTTGTAGAACAAGAAGTTGCTGAAGAAGTAGTTGGAGTTATTAACACTGCTAAACTAATTATTGATGCTGCTCAAGATAGTGCTGCTGGTGATATAGTTAGTGCTGCTAGTGCTGCAACAACTATTACTAATGCTACAACAACTACTGCTACAATTAAAAGTGATGATATCTTTGGCTCAAACCCACTTAAAGAAATGGAAAAGTACAAAACCAAGAAGAAAGGGGTTGTTATACAGAGCTGGGTGATCTACTCAACAATATCTTCGAAACTATCTTCACAACAATCCACAGGACAAAGTAAGGTTTTATTGATTGACCTGTGAAAGCCTATGAAGGAGAAAGATCTAATCAGGCTTGATGAGAAAATTTGCTTTAAATTACAAAGCTAAAATTTGATGAAGAAGAAAGACTTGCAAGAGAGAAAGCTGAAAAAGAAGAAGAAGCCAATATTGCCTTGATTGAAACATGGGATGATATACAAGCAAAGATTGATGATGATCATCACTTGGCTGAAAGAATACGATGTGTGCTAAAACACACATCTTGTGTACCCCGTAAAACATTATTAAACGGGGAAACGAAAAAGCTATAAACTATGGATTATCTTAGTGACATTCTATGCTTGTTTGGTATTTTTATGTCTTGCGAGTAAAACGGATTGAAAACGGTGCGAAAAAACGGGTATTTACGGGTTTGTTTCGATCAAGAGTGCTTAATATCCAAGATCAAGACAAAGTCATGAAAAAAGTCTCGAGCTTGCCTTGGAAAGAGCGAGAGAAAACGAGTCCATCGGTGCCTTCGGAATTTTATTAAGCCAGCCGTAACCCATTAATTTGGGCTGGGCAGCCCATGTTATTTATAGCCCAAGTCATGTGATATTCGGCCCAATGTAAAACAAAGTACTCGGCCCATCTTTACAACTCTTGACCCATTTAAAAAATCTACAATTGAAACAAAATTTGGAAGTATGGTTGTGGTCACGTGCAAAGAAATAAATCAAATTCATGTCATGTGCCTGCGCACTACAAATCCATTGGCGAGTAATGTTGTTCCACGTGGCAGGGCTATTTGCTTATAAGAATTCAACTTCTGTTAAAGTGATCAAAGGGCTCAAAATAAATGCGTTTGATGGAAGCAGTAAAAGAGCCACGTGGCGTTTAATGGACGGCTGGATCATTTCTGCTAAAGTCGCGATCCGAGGTCATACGCATGCAGGCATATGATCGGCTAATAATCATGTAATGATTGGACAGATTTTATAAAAATACCCATTTCACTTGGCTATATATAGGACGCTCCCGCTACACTTTTGGGTTAGTTAGCTTTAGGAGTATATTAGTGTAGTTTAGCTTTTAAAAATGTTTTAGCTTATTAAGTGTAGATTTCAGCTTATTTCGCAGCTTATTGTAAGAATGATTTAGCTTATTAATAAAAGTTGTTTTGATTTCAAAAGCTTATTGTTGTTTAGCTTATTTCGCACCATGTTTTCTCCTTTTCTATTCTAAATAGCTTATTAAATAAGCTGAACCCGTGGCTTATTTTCTGTTCTTCTTGTTCTAGCTTATTTTGAACTTAAGCTCACTTTTCAGCTTATTTCTTTGACTTATTTACCTAGCTTATTAAGTGATAAGATGATACTCGAATAAGCTTTTTCATAACTTATTCGAATAAGATCTCTTATTCCTTTTAAAAAGCCACGGTCTAATAAGCTCTCAATAAGTTTTTTTTGGGCTGATTTTGTCTAGTTTATTCTAGCTTATTTTTTTCTCTTAGGTTATTACCCAATCGAATTAAAGCTTAGTAGATTAGCTGTATTTGATTTGATCTGGTATGCGTACTAGATCGTAGTAATTCGTTTGTTGCTTATTGTGTTTTAAATCTCGTTTTGCTTCTTTGGATCTTGCTTGAATTTGAATATTAAAGTGCTATTTACTCGTTAGTTTTCCTAATTATTCTGTTTGCTTTCATCACTTGGGCTTTTAAGGTTCTAGGTTGGCTGCATGTTAATTGTTGAAGGTTGTGCTTAATATAGTGTGTTACTGGTTCGATAATCTCTCATTGCTTTGGGTGCGTTGGGTGCGTAAGGCAGAAATGTGGCATTGGTGGGTAGTATTAGTAGTGTGTTTGGATTGGGGCCACCGATTGTGTGCTCGGGAAGGAGCACTGGGTTTGGTTAGGTGGGCATTTGGGCCGTAGTTGGAGTGTTGTTGTGCGGCGGGGGGGTGTTGGGGAATGGGACGGTGGGTCATAGTGGGTAAGATAGGTTCTGGGGAAGGATGCACTTTGGGTTAGGGGGGAGTATTCGGGTGTGGAGCGGTACTTGGGGAGGGGAGGGGTCTGTGGGGGGGGAGAGGGCATCGCTGGTGGCGGGTGTGTGTGTTGGGGTATGGGGCGGGTGCGTGGTTGGGGGGGGGGTGGGGGGGGGGGGGAAGGGGCCGTGGGGGAGATGGCGGTGGGGGCGGTTTTTTTTTTCTTCTTTTTAATTTTTTTTTTTTTTTATTTTTAAAATTTTTTTTATTTTTTTTTTTTTTTTTTTTTTTTTTTTTTTTTTATTTTTTCCTGTTTCTTCTTTTTTTTTTTATTTTTTTTTTTGTTTTTTTTGTCTATTTTTTTATTTTTTTTTTTTTTACTGTATTTGTTGTTTTTTTTCATATTTTTTTTTTTTGTTGGGTGGTTATAGTTTATTTGCTACGCTTCTAATTCAGTCTGAATTTTCTATCCTTTTTCAATACATTAGTGTAGCTTATTATAAAATGTTTAGCTTTGCTTATTTGATCGTTATGCTTTAGTTTTATTTATGCTTGTTAAGTGATATTGTGATTTGGGAATTAAGTGTGGATTTGAAAAAGGTTTAGTTGATTATTAATCTTTGATTATTTAGATTTGTAGTTTGAATGTTTTAAAGGGCAAAATTCAAAAAAATAGTCAAACCACACATCTAGTAATTAATATCTTTTTAAGAGGTTTTTGTCAAAATAAACCAACGTTGTGAGATAATTATCTTTTCCAAGGAAATTAATTCGTAAATAAACCTTAATTCACACTTAATGAACTTTTCACGTCAAGCATATTCGTCTCATACATCTTTTTAGATAATTTTAGCATAATTCTAGTAGTTTAATTGATTAGTATAATTCTAGTTTTATTATTAGTATAATTTTCTTAGAATTAAAAAATAGTTTTAAAACCAAAATTTCTTAAAAGATAATCAAGCATTTTTACTTCAAAAACATAAACGTGGTTTTCAATTCATCTCTCGCCATGGATACGACACTCGGAAGATTGACTATTACTTTTCCTAAAGTAATTTTCATATTACGGGATCATAATTATATTATTACGGACACGCGTGTGACGTTCATCAAAATGGCGCGTTGCCGGGGAGCGGTGTAGCGTTTTTTGAGGATTGTTTGTATTCGTCCTTGAAGATCCTTTCCGTAATAGTTTTTCGTTTTATTTTATATAAGCATACAAAAAAAATTACACTTCTATTTTTATTTTTCTTTTATTTTAATATTGAAAATAACCGTTTGTTAATTGTCGTTTCGGTTCATCTTTAGTTAACAAACTAAAAGAGAGGTATAAGGAGGGTCGATCGAGAAATTCCGGCCTTACTTAGTCTTATCAAAGACCATAGTGTATACGGACCACTCGGCTCTAAAGTATCTTCTTGCTAAGCAAGATGCTAAGCCGAGATTTCTCTGGTGGATTCTCCTACTCCAAGAATTTGATGTCATTATTCGTGATAAAAAAGGAGCAGATAATCTCGCGGCTGACCACTTATCTAGATTAGAAAATCCTCATCAAGGTGATCTCGAGAAAAAGTAAATTAATGAAACATTTCCTCTCAAGACCCTTGGAATGATAACTTTTCATGGTGATTCTAGTACCCCGTGGTTTGCCGACATTGCAAATTACCATGCGGGAAATTTTGTAGTAAAAGGGATGTCGTCCCAACAAAAGAAAAAATTCTTTAAGGACGTTAAGCATTATTTTTGGGACGATCCCTACTTGTTCAGGATTTGTGCGGATAAAGTGATTAGATGATGTGTTTACGGTCAAGAAGCCGTTGATATCCTCACGACTTGCCATAATGGACCCACCGAGGGACATCATGGTGCGAACTATACTGCTAAGAAAGTCTTTGATTCCGGTTTCTATTGGCCGACAATTTATTGTGATGCCCATGACATGGTAAAGTCATGTGACTCATGTCAACGTCAAGGCAAAATCTCGCAAAAGGACAAAATGCCTCAAAATGCAATTCAAGTATGCGAGATCTTTGACGTATGGGGCATCGACTTTATGGGACCGTTCCCGTCTTTTCGAGGAAACAAGTACATTCTCGTGGCCATTGATTACTTGTCAAAATGGGTTGAAGCAAAAATGCTCCCCACTAATGATGTCCGAGTCGTCATAAAATTCTTAAAATCTCTCTTTGCTCGATTTGGAACTCCTTGGGCTATAATTAGTGATCGTGGTACTCACTTTTGCAATGACCAATTTGTAAAGGTCATGCTTAAGTATGGAGTTACCCACTGTCTTTCTACCGTGTATCATCCACAAACGAGTGGACAAATGGAGGTTTCAAATCATGGTTTGAAACGTATCTTAGATAGGATCGTAGGCGAAAATCGAGCTTCATGGTCTGATAAGTTAGATGATGCTTTATGGGCCTTCCGTACCACTTTCAAGACACCTATTGGGTGCACTCCTTATAAGCTCGTATACAGAAAGGCTTGTCATCTTCCTATCGAACTTGAACACAAGGCCTATTGGGCCTTAAACCATTGCAATTTTGACCTTAAGACCGCGGGTGATCACCGAAAAGTTCAAATAAATGAATTAAATGAACTCCGGGATTAAGCCTACGAGAATTCTTTAATATACAAAGAGAAAACGAAGAAGATTCATGACTCCAAGATTAGAAATTGCGTTTTCAATATTGGTGATCGAGTTCTTCTCTTCAATTCTCGATTAAAGATTTTCTTGGGCAAGCTCAAAACCCATTGGACCGGACCGTTCATCGTTGCTCAAGTTTTCCCTTATGCAATCATCGAGTTATCTCAAACCGACAGACCAAACTTTAAGGTGAACGGTCATAGACTTAAACACTATTTTGGAGGAGACATACCATCGATGGTTGTCTCGGATCTCCAAAACTTCCCCATGGACCACTAAATTCAATGTCGAGTCAGGCTCGTGACTCAGTTAAAAAAAACAACCGCTTCGTGGGTGGCAACCCATGCTTATCCCAAGTAGTAGTATATTAGTATAATAGTTATGAATATGTGTGACGTGAGGAGGCTCGCCTCTTCCTTTCTCGTGTTTCATGGCTTGTGTTTTATGTTTAGGATAGCCTCGGATTTTAAAGACTCTCGTGCTCGTGGTTTTGTCCATCGTTCACTCGAGCTTTTATCCTTTGCATGCTTATTTATGGGAATCCAATATCCTAGATCTTATTGATTAACGTTTATCTATTAGCATAATTAATAAACGGCTTTAGATTTACGTAGAGACCCTTTTAAACATTGAGGACAATGTTTAGTTCTAGTATGAGGGGGATCTTTCGATTTGATCTTACTTGCATTTACCTTGTCTTCACGTAACCCCGTGTTACCACCAAAAATATGTGATTTTAGGCCAAATTTAAAAAAATAAAAATAAAATAAGTGTTTTGACACGTAGTTTTGTCTTTTTGAGAATAAATTTTGACTTGATCGAGCATGTTGCACTCTAGCTTGCCCCTTAACCTATATGAATGAAAGCTTTTGCTAGTCTTTTATACAAGAAGCTTTAAAACACGAGTTCTAGCTTGAAGAAGCCAAGAGTTTGCAAGTTTCCATAATAAACTTTAAATATGCAAAGCTTGTTTTTATTAGACTAAGCATTCGTGGATCTTTTTATTAAAGATTTTAAATTTGCGAAGAACGAGAAATGATAGAGTTGAATATAAGTTAGATGCTAAGCGTGGAGTATTTGGAACTCTTTAGAGCTCATAGAGGTTAATTGTAGCTTTTTGCTCCCATCAACTTAATAAACGTTATATTATTGTTAAATAAATAAAGTTGCTTTGGTTTTTGCGATTCTTAGTTTAGATCCCTTCATAGAGATTCCTTCTGGTGAAAGTAAGGTAACACCAACTAACTATGGTGTACTATTCGACTTTAATCAGTCGACTATGCTATGTAACTATCTAGACTCTCATTGGGAGAGCTCTAGTTTTCTATGGATGGATGTCTAAAACCTATGTCTATGATCTCTTTATATAGGGAGAGATCATGACTTACAAAGGAAGTAAATCAATAGATAAGGAAACTATTTAAATTACATTAAACCACATTAATATGTTTCCTAATTATCTTGTAGAATATTTGAAACACAATATCTTCCAATTTCTCCACCAGCTTGTAGAGTTTTTATAATGATCGACTTTGATCCTTTTTGTTTTAATTCTTTATATATTTTGTCTCTCAAATCAAAAATCCCAACAATCTTCTTTAGACTAATAGAGGATAATTGTGGTTTCTGGCTCCCATCACTTAAATAAACATTATATTATTGTTAAATAAATAAAGTTACTTTGGTTTTGGCGATTCTTAGTTTAAATCCCTTCGTAGAGATTCCTTCTAGTGAAATTAAGGTACACATCGAGGTTTTGTCAGTGTTGTGGGGAAATAGGCTACCGATTCCTGACGGCTCGCTACCGTTGTCTAGGTAGTTAAAAGACTACAAGACTTGAAATTTGCTATAATGTAATAATAAACCGAAATAAGACTTCTGGATCATGGTCGGCTCGCATACCGATGTGACAGTCGTTTAAAGGGTGGAGGTAATAATAATAAATAAAAAATATGTGGGCTGATAAAAGTTTACTGTCTCTGGTCGGTTCGCTGCCGATGTGGCAGTCTTCAAAAGAAGGCCCATAGTAAGAATAATAAATCCGAGACTGATAAAAGTTTGTTGCATCTGGTCGGTTCGCTGCCGATGTTGTGCAACCTTCAAAAAGGTCCGAGGATCTCCTATGTCGAGAATAAGACTCCTGGACCATGTTGTCAGCCACATAACGATGTGCAGTTTGTTTAAAGACCTGGGTTTTAATCTAAAATAAAGCTTCCTCTTAGACTGGTAGTTTGAGTTGTTCGGATGAAATAAAAAAGGATAACCCCTAAATCATGTGAAATTAGAACCTTACTGTGGACCTTATTCTCACCACAAACGTCTCTTTAGGAAAAGATTTCAAACTAATTATGGTCTAAACCGGGTTTACTTTATCAAAATAAGGACTTAATTTATTTGTCACCAATAATAAAAATAAAAACTTAGAGGATTTAGGAATAAGGGAGCGGAAAGTAGCTATGCGTACACAATTAGCATTTATGAGTAGTGTTAGCATCTTAACTTGTATTTAACAATGATTTCATTTTTAAGCTTGGTTTGGGGCGGGTGAAAAATAAAGGACGATGAATTTATCCTTTTAGTGTTTCTTGTTCCGTGATCCTTAAAGTTATGATATAAAAAATGATGATGATAATAATAATAATAAATGTATGCATATATATAAAAAAATGGTAAAACGGGGGCTTTTCAAAACTAGTGATTTCTTAATCCCCTTAGATGAACACTTAGCTACTTTTCGAGGTAATTATTCTAAGGGGGTTAAATTTTTTGGTTTTCTAAGTATGTATTTATGACATTGCGTGAGGACACGACAATAGCTTAGTAATGTGTTTATAAGGTACCATACATTTCTAGCTGACTTCATTGTTGTAGAAAACATACACGAGTTTGTTGAAAAAGGACTTACAGAAGTCCTGTTTGGTAAACCATTTAAAGATCACATAGGATTGGAGGAAGATTTAAAAAGAGGTATAATATGGTTTAAGATCGGAAATGATAAAAATATATTTAACATGCCTCGTGCAGAACGGAGATTCAGTAAGTTAACTGCTAAGCAACATAATATGATGCCACCTATTTTGAAAATTAGCGACGAAGATATGGCTAAAAGAGTTAGTCAACCTTATTATAAAATAAAGGAATTTTATAAAGGTTGTTTAGATTTAGGCAATGAATATAAGCAGGACCAGGAGGCGATTATTTGGATTAGAAGGGGACATGTGAGTATGCATGAAATGACATAGAGTGGGTTTGAGTCTAACTTAAAAACTCATTAATAAACAAAAGTGCTTGTCGGGAGACAACCCGTCTTTTTATAAATAAACTTCATTTAAATTCTGCATATTAGTTGGTTTGTATATTTCTAACTTTATTTGCAGGTTCTTACAATGAAGAAGTTGAATTCGAGGTCATCTTGACTCATATCCATGTGGTAAAAGTATTGCTACATGGAGCATTTACGGCCTAACAACAACAGTTACGTCGTAATCATTAAGGATACGGTGTAATCCAACCAATGGTTATGCCGTAACTAAGTTTACACATTTTCTAAATCGCCACATGTTTACGGCGTAACTCTATAGGTTACGTCGTAACCTCTTCCTACAAAACCTTAAAATAAGTTTGAAACATTTACGAAACCGTGTATATTTTGAATGAACTTTGTGGGAAGGTTCTCTGGAAACCCTCACGAGACTTCACTCATCCACTTGGGCCACCAAGTGGTTTAAAAGGCTTGTTGCATACGCTAAATGCAACCATACGAAAGTGAGTTAGTTTTCTTGTATATTTTATTTTGAACGTTTAATGCATTTAGGTTTGTTTAGTGATTTTAAGGGAAACAAGGTTGCTCAGGAGACGCTTGATGGGAATTCATCCCTTACTATAACCTTTGCAAGATTTCCAGACTTAAAATGTTCTATTTAAACTTTCAATTTATTAACTTTTGTTGTTTTTGTCAGATTAGATACTGTGCTAACGGTAGTCAATCTATAAATTATTAAATCATAGTTCACTTTATGCGTGAATTATTTATTTTTAAATATTTATAGCTATATTTAATCACTTACCGGGAGATTTATCACAATCAACCTAAAACGTCAAACAGCGTGTCCCGGCACGTCAAATTATGATATTTTAAGACTTCTAAACTTACTCGTAACATTTACTTAAAAACTTGAACCTTCAGACTACGTCTACTAATAAACTAAGCACATTACAAAATCTCGACAAGAGTCCAAAATCACAAATAGGATTCCTTCCTTGGATCCTTGTTAGACCGGCCCCCATAGGAGACACCATAGCATATTTTTAGTGATCATGTTTATGTACAATTGTCCATATCCTTCATTTCAAACACACACACCAAAATACCAAAAACACACACAATCAAAAACTCTCTTATCCTTTCTCTTCTTGGGTCGGACAAACACAAACACCACACGAAAACCATACATTTTTCATCTTGTCTTAAGAACATGGGAGCTTAGATACGTTTAGGTTTGGTTCTAGTGATTATTTGGGTAAATAAATAACGTTTGGGTTGTTTGGATAGCTTTAATCTCCTTCTAAAACCCTCATTTTTGTAAGTAATCATTTATTAATAATACTTGTACTTTTGTTAATCTTATGTTATATAAACAATAGTTGTACAACTATTTTTGTAAAATAAAAAGTTAAAAGTTTGCAAATCTATAAAAATGTTCTTAAAAGGTGCGCATAAAAATGTTTAGAACATAGGAAAAGTATCATTGTAATATTATGGTTGTGTTGGTGAAATAGAACTTTTGGTCATAAATATTTATAGATTATTTGGCTTACTAATAAGCACACGAGTGCTTATTATGGTTTATTATAGTTTCGATCAAAAAGGAAAACAAAGAAAAGGAAGTCTTGGTCCTTTAAAACTTTTGGTCTATTTTTATAGCTTATTTCGTGGCTTATTTTTGAGACTAAAAGGATTTGTAGCTTAACGGCTTATTTTTAGCTCGTTATAGCTTATGTTGGGTTTATAAAGTCTCGGCCCAAAAGCCAAGCCTAAACCATGAGCTTAATAAATGGCTTACGAGGTTTGGCTTATTTTGTGGCTTATATTTTGGCTTATTTTTATACTAAAAGTGCTTATTTACTTATCATATAGCTTATTGGATTTATTTTGGGTTTATTGTATCTTTGGAATGTTTGTTTGGGCTTATGTGTACCAACCGACCCAACAAAGGCCCAACGTGGTTCGACTTATTTTCTTTTTGAACTTTTCATTCGGCTTATTTTCTTTTCAATGTTTTCATTAGGCTTATTTTCAACTTATTCAAAGTGCTTATTTTAGTCTAAAGTTATTGGTTTAAGAGGTTGGATAGCTTAGTTGTGGTCATTGGGCCGAATAGCCCAAAGTGAGCCTATAAGCTCGCGGCTTATGGCTTGTTTGGCTACATGGTTTATTTAACTTACTACTTTTGCTTATTCGACTTTGGTATATTTGGCTTATTGTTATTATTGGGCTTTTCGTTTATTTAGGCTAACTAGTAAACTTGTATTGGGCCAATATTGGGCTAAATGCTAAACTAACGATTTTGAACTAACATTGGGCCTTATGGCCTAATAAATGAAAAATAAGCGAACTTAAACATTTAAAATGAGTTTTGAATGATTTATTTAATTTATACTTACATAAGTTAGGATAGTTAAAATGGTCGTTTGGAAATGTGTCATGAATAAAACGTAGCGTAAACGTGGGATTTGGCATTTTGTCGGAAGTTAGTTTAAGTTGGAAAAAGTGATTTGGAACAAGGTCTACGACCGTGGAAATGTGTTTATAATCGAACAAGTCATGCTGAAATTTTATAAAAATATTATACTTAGAAATATTTTTACAAGAACCTACTTTCTTAAATACCCGACAAAAAGACAAAATAATAAAATATTTGTTACCCATAAAGATTTCACTAGCTAAACACGATCCGGAGGTCAGGGAGGATAAAAAAAATAAGTTGCCATGTTTATTAGATTAGAGAGAAAGGTGTAGAGAGGGAAAGATTTGTGTGTCTAGAGAGAGAAAAACACTCGCAACTAATGATACAAATGATTATCCTTGCCCCTCCATGGAAGTATGGAGGATGTATTTTTAGCCCTTGATATGCACTACTATCCTAACTTGACATTTCTAGTCCTTACGTATCCAACTATAAGTAAACTAGTGTAATTCAGTATTAGCCGACATATTTTCAGGCTAACAATCTTCCCGCAATATGTTGGCATATGAAATTACTTACAATGTTCCTAACAAGTACAAAATACAACTTAATAAAGTCTTCCAAAGTGCTTCCAAAGCTGAAGATGACATCTTTGTCTTCTAGTCTTGATACTTTTACTCCAGCTTGGATCT
>BQNB010131618.1:0-18756 GCA_026074375.1 Tanacetum coccineum
TGGTATCTGGCTTCGCTTTAATCGTTTGATCTCCCATTCCATGATTTGAATGGGCTCTTCCACAAATTAGAGCTTATCGTCAACAGGAATTCCTTCTAACGGCATGACTAATGGTTCATCAGCGTAACATTTCTTCAGAATAGACACATTGAAAGTATGGTGAACTCTGCTCAACTCTTGAGGAAGTTCGAGCCTGTAGGCAACTTTCTTAACTTTTGCTAACACTTTGAAAGGTCTGACATATCTCGGGTTCAGCTTGCCTCGCTTACCGAACCGTATGACCCCTTTCCAAGGCGAGACCTTGAGCATAACTCTGTCCCCAACCTCTAACTCCATCGGCTTTCATTTCTGATCGGCATAGCTCTATTGTCGATCCTGAGCAGCTTGCATCCTTTGCTTGATCAGGGCGATCTTTTCTATTGTTTCTTGGATCAATTCTGGACCAGTCAGTTGGGCTTCCCCAACCTCGGCCCAGCATACTGGTGATCGACATTTTCGACCATACAGTGCCTCATAAGGGGCGGCCTTTATGCTAGCGTGATAACTGTTATTGTATGAAAACTCGGCCAATGGCAAATGTTTAACCCAGCCCTTGCCAAAATCGATCACGCAAGCACGTAGCATGTCCTCGAGAGTTTGAATGGTTCTCTCGCTCTGGCCGTCAGTTTCTGGATGATACGCAATGCTCATACTAATATCTGTACCCAAAGCTTTCTGAAATGATCTCCAGAAATTTGAAGTAAATCTTCCATCACGATCATAGATAATTGAGGCAGGTATCCCGTGTCTTGCCACTATCCTGTTCAGGTACAACCTTGCCAACTTGTCCAATGGATCATTCTCCCTTATTGGCAAGAAGTGAGCAGATTTTGTAAGTCGATCCACAATCACCCAGATGGTGTCAAAACCTTGCGACGACCTAGGAAGTTTGGTGATAAAATCCATCGTGATATTATCCCACTTCCACTCGGGTATCTCTGGTTGTACTAGCAGTCCCGATGGCCTTTGATGTTCGGCCTTGACCCTCGCACACGTTAGGCATTTGCTAACATACGTGGCGATGTCTGCCTTCATATTGGGCCACCAATATAGCTTTTTCATGTCTTGATACATCTTTTCCGAACCGAGATGGATAGAATATTTTGACTTGTGGGATTCGTGCATAATCACGGATCTTAAGTCTCCATAGCAAGGTAACCAACTCCTGCCGTGTAAACATAAGGTTCCATCGGCACGTGGTTCCAATCTTTCCTTGGGTATATCCCTTCTGATTATACCGCCTACGTCTTCATTCACGAGATTCTCTGGTTTCTGGGCTTCGATCTGAGCTTCCAATATTTATTTAAATTTTATGTTTTGTTTTTAATGTTTTGTACAGATCGTTTTGGGAAGATTCACCACCCCAAGCCAATTGTTATAACAAAGGCACGAACCCCAATGGCTTAATACGTTTTCCTTACGGCACAACGCATCCCCCAGAGGCCCACTACTTGCCTTCCCCGGGTGATAACGAATGTCGCAATCGTAGTCACTTAACAACTCTAGCCAACGACGTTGCCTCATGTTAAGCTCCTTCTGATCGAGAATGTGTTGTAGGCTTTTATGGTCGGTGAACACGGTGCATCTGGTTCCATATAGGTAGTGTCTCCATATCTTTAGGGCAAACACTACCGATCTAAGTTCTAAATCAAAGTGGTGTAAGTTATTCTCAGTGAACTTTTAGTTGTCGAGAAAGCATAAGCGATCACTTTCTCCTCTTTGCATCAATACAGCACCTAAACCCTTGTGTGACGCATCGCAATAGACCACAAAGTCTTCGCTCCCTTCAGGTAAAGCTAGAATTAGTGCACTGCACAACTTCTGCTTTATTAACTGAAAAGCGTTCTCTTCTTTTTCACCCCAGTCGAACTTGATTCCTTTCTGAGTAAGTTTCGTCATTGACTTAGCAATCTTTGAAAATCCTTCGATGAATCTTCAATAGTAACCAGCAAGACCTAAAAATTAGCGGATCTCCGTTGGTGTCTTAGGAGATGCCCAATCTTTGATAAGATTCATATATTGCTGGCAATGTATGCCTCTGCTATCTATGACGTGTCCGAGAAATTGTACCTTCGGGATCCAAAATTCACATTTTGAAAACTTAGCATACAACTGCTCCTTCTTAAGCAATTCCAAAATTACCTTAAGATGTTCTTCGTGTTCCTTCTTGTTCTTTGAATAAATCAGTATGTCATCAATAAAGACAATTACGAACTTATCCAAGTAAGGCTTGCACACTCGGTTCATGAGGTCCATGAATACCGCAGGTGCGTTTGTCAGTCCGAATGGCATAACCTGGAACTCGTAATGGAAAAAAGAGATATGGGAAGATGTGTGTGTTAGAGAAAGAACACACACACTTACATTTTTTACAAAAGTGAGCTTCACCCCTTCATGGAAGTATGGAGGGGGTATTTATAGTCCTAGTGACAGACAACTATTGTAACTAGTCATTATTAGTCCCTATGTGTTACTCTATAAATGAACTAATGTAATTTCGTGTTTGTCACCATATTTTAAGGCTAACAATAAGACCGGGGCTCCCCAAGGTGAGGAACTAGGCCTTATGAATCCTTTGTCGAAAAGTTCTTGTAATTGTTCCGATAATTCCTTCATTTCGGATGGAGTCAATCAATATGGTGCTCGAGCTACGGGTGCGGCTCCTGGAATTAAGTCGATTTGGAATTCCACTAGTCGAGCCGGAGGGAGACCTGGTAAGTCTTTGGGAAATACTTCAGGAAAATCTCGGACGATTGGTACGTCCTTTATTTGTTTTCCTTTCGACTTGTCCTCCTCTTTCTTGGTGGATATCTGCGCCAAAAAGACCTGGCATCCTTTTGCCATGTACTCTTGAGCTTTTGAACATGAGATAACTGTCAACCGAGATACTCTCCCGTTGCCACTTTCATTGCCACAAAAAGTCAAAGTTTCATTCCCATAGGGAACTTGAACAAGTTTCTCATCGCACACGATCACGGCGTGACATCTTCTTAACCAGTCCATACCGATAATGACATCGAAACTACCCAGTGCTCCACACTTAAAAATAACCATTTCCCTTGGGAGCTGCCCTATTGCCCTTCTGAGTATTAGCCATATTTGTATTTCCAGTACTCCTGCAATCGCGAGCAAAATGCCCTACTTTGTTGCACTTGTGGCATTTCTAGGTGCACGGGCCATTGTGGTGAAGATGGCACTTGGTGTACTTGGTCAAAGATCCCCATAAGGCTTCCTTTCGCCTGTCCCCATATTGTAGACCTTGGCGACGTTCTGCCTTTTGAAGGGTTGTTGCTGGTGACCATGGTTGTTCCTGGATGAATCATCAGCCTTCCTTTTGTTGTCAGATTGCCTTTCTGCGTAGGTGCGGAGTTTCTTATCCATCAATTCGTTGGCCAGCTCAATAGTCTCATCCAACGTCTTGGGTCTGGCAGACTTGACGTTCCCATAAATGTTGTCAGGAAGTCCACTGATGTACTTGTCAACCTTCTCGGTTTCATTGGCAATAAACTTGGTACATATCAGGGTTAGTTCTTAGAAACGTTGAGTGTATGCTGGAACATCGTTCCCCTTGACCTTTAGGTTCCATAGCTCAATTTCTAACTTCTTGATTTCACCCTGCAGACAATACTTGTCCGTCATCTTTTTCTTGAGTATTTCTGTAACATCCGAGAATTTTCGAATTTAGAATGACGATTTCAATCTTTGACTTTTAGGAGAGCAGCACCTAACAGAGTGCAGGTGGCAAACTTTACTTGGTTTTCAACAGCACAACCACTGATATGGAACACTGATTCCATCTTTTCAATCCATCGAGTTAAACCGACCACTCCTTCAGCCCCTTTGAAGTTCAAAGGTTGGCACTTCATGAAATCAGCGTAAAAACAAGGACGCGCAGTTTGCACATTCCTTCGGTTATCTCCTTGCGAACTGTGACTTCCATCTCCGTTGGTGGCGTTTCGCAAGAGAGTTTGGTCGATCATTGCTTGGATGGATTCGGGGGTCATGTTGTTCGGGTTGGTGTTATTGATAGGGGTATTTGGTCCTCCTCTGGTTGTAGGTGCCATGATTTGTCTAGATCACAAAAGGCAAAACATGAGGTTATATGACAGAATATAATAATATATAGATTAGATAATCAACACAAGAGAAGTATATAGTACAAGATAACACATCCATTCCATTCAATACTTTGAAAATTTTACATGAAATAGTTGTAGAATTACACATGATACAATACAAAAGATCTAAGGCTATGCTAGCGGGGTGAACCCCTAATACTTAACATGCCTGTACAAATGTTCCTAGCAATTCTATAGCTCATAAATAATAGATGTGACTGTCGGCGTTCCCTAGAAGCCTCTGGTGATCTGGAATCCTAGCTCGGGTTCGACTGTCTAGCTATCCTCCGCTGCTCTCGCAGTGCTAACAACTCAGCCTGCATGTCGCTCATCTCTCGCCTCATATCTCTGATGACTCGGAGAGTCTCTACCATCTGGTCCTGACGCCTACGATCAGTCTCTCGAAGTGCTGCCAACTCAGTCTGCTGCATATGAAAGCGAGTCTCGTGTACCTGGTGCTGTGTCTGAATGAGAGTACTCTGCAGCTGTAGCTGTGTCTGGTGTGCCTGTAGATAGGTCTCATGTGCATACACATGATCACGATGGGTCTGAAGCTCCTGATGAGTCGCCTGACTCAATCCTATCGAATGAGCCCAAGCCTCGCGGGAAGCATAGGCCTCCTCCTCCACCATCCATACGGTCTCCTGGAGGGTCATCCTATCCCCCATAAGTAAGTCGACCCGCTGCGAGTTCATCTCGACTCGCTGTGATATACGAGACCTACTATCCTGAGCATCCTCTAGTAGGGCATACAAGTCCTGTGTATCCCGCTCATGGAGCTCAGCAAGTCCTACGACCCTAGTGTTGACCTCTCCCACGGTCATAGGTGCTATCTCTGGAACTGCCTCTGCCGGATTTACCCAAGTATCCCTAATCCCGTACCCTAAATCTCAAGCCCCTGTCGTCTCTCCTACAGCATCTACCATGTGACTGACCCAAAAACCCATAATTATCCCTTGACCTCTGTCAGGTCTAGCATGATACTCTCTCCGATCTCATATCTGGAGAGCCCCCCCCCCCTTTTTTGTTATAGTGGTTAATGCTACCTCTTGCGGGAGGCTGCTAGACTCGGAATATCATCCATTCGTCAATAGTGGCGGTAATGGGATAGAGATGGTGTAGTGGTGGTAATGAAGGTGTGGTGTGCGGCAGTAACTGCATCAATGAGAGCCTGGGTGGATGCTATCCTGAGTGTCTGGGTTTGGGTTAGACACCCAGATGAGGTTGGTAAAGGTGGTGAATATGCAGGTGGAGCCATGCACCTAGCAAGGCGCTCCCCTGCAGAGGGTGGTGATACGTGATTATAGGTGGTGATGGTGATGAGTAGTCATGGCCAGAAGTTCTCTCGATTAATGCCCTCTGGTGGAGGGATATGGAAGATCGGGTGGTCGGATGGTAATCCTAGCCCCAATGGTAATGTCAGTGGAGGGTGGTGGTATAATAGGCTCTGTTCCCTCAGGTGGGAAAACAGGCTCATCAACAGGTATGACGGTAGAGTCAGCCGGAGCTAAGTGCTCCTCCTCCTCCTCGTCCTCCTCATCCTCCTCGTCCTCATCCTCATCCCTGGCGTCATCCCCAGATGAATCGCCGTCATCATCATCTCCATCATCTCCCCGTCCTAGGATAGTCATACTGAGTCCTTCCTCTGGGAATATCTCCTCGTACTCCTCCGGATCCTCCTCGGGATCTGACTCAGTAACATATCCGGGTGACTCAGTAGTAGGTGAATCAATAGGTGGTAATGGCTGTTCCTCAGCCGGGAACTCATGGTCATCCTCCAAGGGTATATACTCAGGGTATATAGGCTCTGGTACGTAGTCAGGGTCATGCGCCTGTATGAACATAGGCTCACGCTCATCCTCATCCTGAGGAGCTGGTAGTATCTGTGGACCTAGTATGAAATCTGGTGACGGTGGGGCTACTGGCTGTAGCGGAAGTCCGTCGTATCCTAGTACGATAACCCGTGGAATGTCTCCCTCCGATACCTCCTCATAATCGGTTCCCCAGAAAGCTCTGCCGGGCTCAGAGTCGGAGTAGACGGAAGTGTAGGTAACATCTGACGTCGCAGAAGACATGGTTACTGCAAAAAGTAAAATAACTTATATAAGTATCTCTTATAAGAAAATTCGATATGATATGTAAGGCTTTAATAATAAAGTCCTTATAGTAATATACGTAATATCATTTATATACACGTATATTAATCAGGTAAGCACTTAGTACCCTACTAATGCTTTAGCAATGCATGTCATATAAATATATATGCGCTAGAAGTAAACAAGTAATGCATGTATGTCCCTCACAAATCCCATTTGTGAAAACAGTTTTGAAAATGGTTATAGTCCAGACAAAAACTTTTGACCTGGTTCTCTATAACCTTGGCTCTTGGTACCAATCTGTAACACCCTCAAATCTGAGTATGCAGCGGGAACTGTTGAATATCCGAAGCGTTACATTATTGGTAATAGCACAAGATAGAGAACGACTTCTAAACGTGTCGTTTGAAAAAGATACATTTGGATTAACCAAAATAATGTTTGTTACATAAGTATGGCTCAATTGGTTTCAACAAAAAATAGATAAAGATTTCGGTTTATAACCAAATGTCCCTAAAGTGTAATAAGACACCCAAATCTTTAGTGTTGACTCTTTCATTTATTTGCTCCAATGTATCATTGCAATCGTGCCTTATTGACCTGAAAAAATGCTTAAAAGTCACATAAGTGGTGAATTCTAGGTTTATGTAAATCAATGGTAGGGACCGCAAGATTTTCAAGTGTATGATTAAAGAACAAATGCAATCATATAAAAAGTTAATTACGTTGTCTAAGCTCATGGACACCGTGGCTCGACGTATATGAATGCAAATTATAAATTGCCAACTGGTGTCCGTGAATGATGTGCTAACCTGACACAATCCAATTCGACTGGTTGCGTTCGTTCCAGTGATAGTTGTCACCCGAACGGGGATCGTCAATCCCTAATAGGATCTATCCCATAATCATTCGCGCCCCGCACAATGTAATTCCCAATCAAATCTATGCCAATTTAACAGTTCATGATCTGGACATAAAGGGGTTATGGTAACTTAGGCAAAAACGTAATCATGGCATAAAATGTACAACTCGCGGTAAGGTTTGGAAAACAAAGCATGTTATTCACCTAAGGATGTAAATCATTTAAATAATTGTAAAGCATGGGGCTATGAACTCACCTTAGCCGGTAGTTCCCTGAATGATAACAAGTATCCAAGTAGGTAGTGGGTCACACCGTTTAAGACTAAGTAAGTTCCGGTTCAAGAAATAAAAAAAACAAAAAATCTTGTTTACACATTTAAACTATCGACTCCTTGTTAAACTTAAATCTCATTTTAAGTTTATTATCACCGTTATCACTGTGTAGTGATGCACAAGTTATTTATTTTATCTTTCGATGGTTCTCGAGAACGTGTAGTCATCATTAATAAATATACATTATTTATTAAGCTTGGGATTTATATCGTTCGTCGGTCCGATATATTATCGTCTCGACGACGTGTTAAACGTTTCACTTTTGTTTCACAAACGTACCCGTAGGCTTTTAGTTGTTACCGTTTAGTCCTTAGGTTTATAAAGTAATAACATTCATGCTTTTAAACCTTCTAGTTGCGAGAAAGTCATAATTAGTCCTTTAGTTTCCGAAATTTACAACTTAGGTCTTTATGGTTTCATAGTTTTTGAAAAAGTGACGAGTTCTACCCTTCTACTTTTCGTTAATTACAATATTGGTCCCTCTAGTTTCGAATCTATGTTGAAGGTTTAATGCGAGTCCTTACTGTTTAGTTATTTACGAAATTCGTCCTTATAGTTCATGAGTTTTCAACATGTGACTTTTATCTCTTATTCAGTTCGAATAAAGGCAAAGTAGTCCCTCTACTTTTGGTTTTCCTTGTTTTGACCCATGAATAAATCCCGCATAAGTGTCATTTGGTCTTGTTTAGTCCACATAAGCCGGCAAAACTAATTCGGCTTATAAATAAGCATTTCGAGCTTATTTTGGCTTAACGGGCCTTATTGGGCCCGTTAAGGTCCGTTTAGCTTATCAAAGGTCCAATACGTTTTAAATAGGTCCGAAAGTCTTAAGTAAGCTTATACGGGGCTGTTAAGCTTAAAATAAGCTCGGTGAGCTTATTGAAGCTTATTTCGAGCTTATTGGGCTTATGGGCCTAATAACTCGACCCGATTAAAAAGTTTTTAGAGGTTTTTAGACTTTTCCCTAGTGCTTTTCCAACTCATATTGAATCGGACAAACTGTTTTCCTTTTCAGCTTATTCTAAATAAGCCAATAAGCTAATAAGTAACTCAAATGGGCCGGTCTTGGGCCCGTTAAGGGTTTTAGAGCGTTTCGTTGGGTCAATTCGGGTCCATTGAGCACATGAAGGTTCAATAAGCCCTTAGGAGGTTCGTTGCTTATGTAGCTTATCCGATAAGCTAATAAGCTCATTCTTGGGCCTATTGGGCCGGGTGTGAACCCGAATGAGTCCTAGAGGTCGGGGCTTGGTCCATTAAGTATACTTAAGTCCGTTGAGCTTATTAAGCCCCCATAAGATCACCAATAAGGCTATCGAGGTTTTGTGAGGCTTATTGCTCATTTAAGGCACGTTAATGGGTAGTGAGGCCCATTAAGGTGTGTCGTTTGGTTCAATGAAGTAATGGCCTCATATGAACAACATGAAACACCCCCTTTATGTTTAAGCCCGAGTGGTTTCTTAGCGTTTTATATTTGTTTCGCTATATTTCTTAGCACCCACAACATTGTGGTAAACTTTCTACTCGTGTCCGTGACATGCCACGTTCCTTATTATCAAATATGTGTTTCCATACCCTCATGTCGTGAGTACACACTAGTTTACGTGTAGTTATAGTGCATGGCACCACACAAGGTGGTTTTGTGACATGAAAGTGTGCGTGAACCATGCATGGGTCGAACCATTGATGTTTTACGTATACCTTTGAGTTTTAAACTCGACTATACGCGAAAACTAGAAATGGATTAACGGTAATGAATATGAAAGGACCACGTTAGGGACATTGGAGTGACTTATAAAGTTCTTAGGCCTTATGCGTGAATTTGAAGACAACCCGAATCGTCTTGCACCTTCAAACGGGTGAAATCCCGAGCCCAAGACTCGTAAGCTGCTCTTAACACCTTACTTATGGCGATCTTAAAAACGTACCATGCCACTCTTAGATGAGTTGTGCCGTGTATGGTTCGGTTATGAGATAAGCCGAATGAAATAAAGGGTAAATGAAGAGAGTTTAGCTTTGAGAGAGTTTAATGGTTTGTGAAAATGTATTATGTGAGTTGTGAATGTGTATTTATAGGCACTAAGCCTTGTTAACCTTCCTAGTCATGAAAATAAAACTAAACCGAGCTAGGGGGGCGGTTTTAGGGCTTCTAGTTAATCACTCATGGTTTTTGCTAAACCACTATAAGTACAAACTTTAATTATCTAGGTGATGTACAAGATTTACTAGGATATGGAGTCATTTGGTTGTTGTGTTCTCTTCTTGCTAGTCGCGGCACAAGGAGGTTCAAAGGAAGGAAATGGGTTATTACCCAAGGTGCCAAGATTATTAGGGGAACATTAGGACACAACATTAATTACCTAGTATATTTAGGATTATTAGGGAGATTTGCTAGCTAATGAATCCACATGGGACGATTGTTTTTATGCAAGTTACTCGTCACATTTGGCATTTAAGTGATATAAACACGAGACTTGATTAAGTTTTGTGTTTAGGTTTTTAAAGTGGGTATTAGTTTGAGTCTAGGTAAGTCTAGGTATTTCCGGGGTGCGTCCAAATGTATTTTATCGCGAAACGTAACTCTTTTACGTGACCAATAAAAATAAAATACGCGAAGTACGTAATTATCTTCAAAATAATTATTTCTTACTTGGTTGATGTAAACCCTTAATTTATTTGGTGACCGTTTACATTCATTGATTATTTCTAGTCTACGCGGTTTAGCTTTAAAAGTAAACATTAAAAGTAAATGCGTATCGGACTAAAATAAATAGTGATCATTAATATAGTCGTACAATGACACGAAAATGAGAAATGTTACAGTCACATTGTTAGATTACTTACAAAATAAAATGTGCAAGTTAACTATTGTATACTTGCTAAAAATAAAATGTTTGTATAAAAATACTTGTAGATGCAAAATGTGAAATGAGGTTTGATCATAATGTAACATAACAAATATGTACGAACATGTGTTGTAACATATGAGGATTCAAGACGTCGAGAGATGTTGATGAATGTTGAGACAAAATATGATTATGTTAGAATTATGATAATCCATGTAAAAGACTCAGTCACCCTGTGTAGTGTCTAGCACAGGTTAGCTCGTAGCTTTAATATTAATCGTCTAATTACCGTATAACTTATGGTGTTGGGCCGGGTCTTTACCCACATGTTATCCCACTCCATATCCTACTTAGGGGCACAAAACACTTTACAGCCATGGGGTAAGGGGTTGGTTATTCTTTTGCAATGAGTAACAAACTTAAGGTGTTATTTTCTCTCACTAGAACTTACTTTCTCTCTCTAAGATAAATTGGCCAACCCCTAAATCATTCATTGTGTTATGATATCCAATATACTCAATTGCGTATCAGAGGGGCCCATGGGGATGAATTAGTTAGATTGTGTGGCGCGTTATCTTGGTTTAGATTAGATCAAAAGTTTGGTTTTTGAAGATTTATGGTCTCATTCTTGACACTCTTTGATTCTTACATTTTTGGTGTTAAAGTTGGTGTTTTTATAGTTGTTATAGCCTTCTTGGATCAAGTTGTGCAAAAGAAACCAAGCAAAAACGTTCAAAAGGGTATTTTTAGGTGCTTTTAGGTGGAAAAGGTCGTATTTTTCTTGACTGCGTTTTGTCTCTCTGGCAAAATTCTTCATTGCGTTTTGTCTCTTGCGTTTTGTCAAAAAAGGACACTGCGTTTTATCGTTTTGTGAAGGACAAAAGTACTGCATTTTGTCTTTGTGTTTTGTGTCACTGCGTTTTGTCTTAAGATACTGTGTTTTGTGTCACTGCGTTTTGTGTCATTGCGTTTTGTCTCAAGGTCCTGCGATCTGTCTATAACAGGTTGAGATTTGTCTCTGCGTTTTGCCTAATTGAAGACCCATATTGCGTTTTGCCTAGGAGAGACTCTGTCCATTTCATTTCTTGACTGCGTTTTGTCTCAAGACTTGACTGAGATTTGTCTAAGGCTCTTCATTGCGTTTTGTCTCCAACAAATTAAAATTTGTCTAAGGCTCTTCACTGCGACTTGTCTCCTACGTTTTGCCTATTTGAAGTCAGTTCTATGGCGTTTGGTAGAAAAGGAACTCTTGGCTAAATTTTTCTTTCTTCATTGCGTTTTTGGTTAGCTTTTTCATGCGTTTTGTCTAAGCTTCTTCACTGCGTTTTGTCTAAGATTCTTCACTGCGTTTTGCCTAAGTCTTATTATCTTCATTACGTTAACTCACTTCAACCAAACCAAATCATAATTAAACACCATTTCACCTAAATCTAACCTAACAATCATCTCTTTAAACATACAACTCACTATTCATTGTTCGATTCAACTTTCTCATTCACAATACAATTATGTGGCTAATCTTTTGGAAGACCTTCAATGTGCCCTGTTCAGATTCCGACACCATATGCTTGATAGGATGATTTGCATCTTGGCAACATACAAATTCGGACTATTTTTGTCGGGGTAAAGAGAATGGGTTGACATCTTGAATCAAATGATGAAGGACCTTGTCGATAGGGAACATTTAGAAAACTCTTAAGAATGTAAAGGAGGGTGCTTACATCTAGGTCCAGAAGACCTTCAGTATTTCTGACTATCACCTGAAGATAAGGAAAGGTACAATGCTGACATTCGGGCAACAAACATCCTACTTCAAGGGTTGCCAAAAGATATCTACTCTCTTATCAATCATTACACTGATGCAAAGGACATATGGGACAATGTGAAGATGCTCCTGGAAGGTTCGGAATTAACAAAAGAAGACCGTGAATCACAACTGTATGATGACTTCAAACACTTTCGTCAGCACAAAGGAGAGACTATTCATGATTACTATGTCCGGTTTGCCAAACTCATCAACGACATGCGTAACATCAAGATGACCATGTCCAGAATGCATTGATTCTAAGTGTGTTAATAACTTGTTGCAGAATGGGGTAGTTTTTAACAGCAGTGAAATCAACAGAGGCTTAAGGGACTCCAACTATGATCAAATGTATGCTTATCTAAAGCAGCACGAGGCACATGCCAATGAGAACAAATTGTGTTGGACGATTTATCAACACACGTTGATCCTCTCCTTGTGATCATGTTGCACCTCAGCAGTACAATTCACAATCATCTACAAATCCATCATCCACATATGTTCCACCATACTTTGCTGACAACTCTCAACTTGATTCGGGACCTCTCCTCCAACAAACACTTAAGTAAGAAGTTAACCAACACCACTTGCCTTCCACACCCAATCATACAAAACATACCTTCCTCCAAAAAACATTAACTCAGAACTTCATTAAATCCTAGGAACCAAGCCACAGTTCAAGACGGCAAGGTTTTGGTTTGAAATGTTCAGGGTCTACAGAATAGAGGACAGGGTAATAATACACAGGGTGCAGGTACAGCTGGTTATGGGGGAGCTCAGAACAGAGTCGAGAATCCTAATCCAGGTCAAGTAAGGCAAGTTATGGTGCCTCCAACTTGCAACGCGTTATAGGCCACATAGCAAGGAACTGCACTTAGCCCAAGCGACCACATAACTCCGAATACTTCAAAGACAAGATGTTACTGATGCAAGCTCAGAAGAATGGGGTGGCATTGGATGAAGAACAGTTACTATTTTTTGCAGGTGGACAAGACAACGTTGTTGATGAAGATGTGGATGAGCAACATGTTCAGGATTTAGCACTCAATGTGGATAATGTGTTTCAAGCTGATGATTGTGATGCTTTTGATTCTGATGTTGATGAGGCTCCCACGGCACAAACTATGTTCATAGCTAATCTATCATCTGCAGATCCTGTTTATGATGAAGCCGGTCCGTCGTATGATTCGGACATTCTATCTGAGGTACACGATCATGATCAATATCATGATGATGTTTGTGAACATCATGAAGAACACGAGATGCATGATGATGTAAAACCAAACTACGTTGTTGACTCGCATGTCGATTATACGAGTAATAGTAATATGATTCCGTATGATCAGTATGTAAAGGACAACGCAGTGCCAGTTGTACCAAGCAATGTATCTTCTATTCCAAATGATGCATACATGATGATATATGTTAATCCCTGATCTAAGCACATCTAGGATAACGAAAACATTGAATATACGCAGCGGAATAAGAATAAGAACATCAATGTTAACAAACAAGGTTTTCTATTAATCTATTACCCCAAGATCAAATGATCTTGGGGCTAAACTAACTATAACTATGCTAGCTATTAGACTCTCATTGGAGAGTTCTAATTCTATTCTGTATTTTTTAATAAATACTAGACGCCTACCCCTCTTTATATACTAGAGGGGTTAGGGTTTACAAGACAAGAATTAGAAACAAATTAAAGTAAGATTAAATTATATTTTCTTGTATCTTTATTTTCAGTTTTTGATCTTTTGATACTTTGTCTTGTAGGTCCTCCATCTTTAACATGTTTTGTCATAATCAACTCAAGTTATAATTCCCAACAATCTTCCCCTAGTTGATTAATGACAAAACCAATAAGCACAATCTTCCCTTGAAGCTAATTATAAGTTGAAGAACTTCCCCTGAATCCATGCACTCTTCCCCTTTTTGTCATAATCAAATAGGAGTGCATGTAGATGGTAAATAAACAATAAGTTTCCCCTTAACATGTTTACCATCTCTTGAGTCACGAACTTAGTAGGCTTCAAATAGTAATTATTAATGAAAAACATCTAAGTGAAGCACATCATTCTCCTCATGTGACTTTGGCCTCAATCGGCGATCTGCTTGTAGTCCTTGTTTGTACCGTTGCCTCACCTCGGCGATCTACGTCACAAAAAGAAATACCCTTGTCATATATTGATTAAAAAGCCATTGCATCAAATGTCTTCACAATACTTTCCACAACAAGCCATCATCATTCGAGATCCAAACACGTCCAATAAACCAAAAAGTGTGTGTCATCCGATATCGGCCAAAACTGGCAGTATAAACTTTATATCGAATGAACTTGGCAGTTTTAACACTTTCACCCAAACAGTATTAACTCAAAACTGTTTTATCACTACTTCTACCATTCTTTTCAATTAATGAACAGTACTAACCTTAAAAATAGTAGCAACCAGTATTCAAAACAACCTGGCAGCATTAATAATATCCTTATTTGCTTTGGCAGTAGAAGCTTGTAGACATATGTAGATGAAGGCCCATCAGACTTTATAAATACTGGTCAGACATATATCTAATCATCTCGTTACAGTTACCAAACCCTGAATATCCTTTCAAAAAATATACGCCTCCATCTGTTGTCCTTTTCATAGTATTTTCACGAGTAGCTTAGTCGATCTCTTGTTGCACATCGTTTGATTATAAAACCAAGCGGTATAAACTTTGCTTGTAGCAGTGTTAATCATGAACAGATAGTAGAGACAAAGTACAAGCGAGCAGTACTTCTTTCAGCCCAACAGTACTATGGTAGTTCCATGCATATCCAATAGTATAAACCTTCACGTGCCCAATACACGAACAGTACTTATCCATATATACACATGTATATCTGCCAAATATATATCCAATCTCACACGCAATCATCCATATCATTCCTCATTATTGTTTGCAATATCACACGAGCACAGCAGTATCAAGTCAAACGCATAAGAAATTAATTATGGGAACAAGTAAACCAATCCCTAAACAATAGGGTTTTCAAACCAAGAGATATCTTATTCCAAATACACGCAGCTCATACCCCATAACTGCTTCCATAAAACTCGTATCACATTCAAACCAACCTGCTGAAGTAACGACCAATCCAATATCCATCTTCACTATAGTATCATTCACAGTATATGGGTTTCACAAAACCCTAACAATAATCCCTTACCCATGTGTGCTATTAAAAAAACACTTAAATTTGATAATCTAAACATGAAAATCATCTATTACCCGACACAATAAGCAACACAAACCATGCGTTCAATCAGCAATACGTTATAAAAATAACAGATCCAAACACAAACATAGCAGACCATGACTTGTAGCATGACCCACAAATCAATACCGTTCCTCACGCAACATCAGCATTAATATCATTACCATCTAGCAACAGCTTCATTCAAACGTGCTTCCAAGTTAGGTCTGATCCAGAAGACCTGCTATCTCATTATACAAACTAAGAACCGACCAAACCCTAGATGAATTAGGGTTTTCTTGAATCTTGAGCATCATTAGAACGAATCACCAAGCAATCATCTTGAACTTTTCTGTTTTGAATGAGCTAGGGTTTGGAAGAAACCCTAGTTTTTCTTGAATTACAAAAACAAAAACTTGAAAAGTACCTTTTCTGCAGCCAAATTCGTCATAGCATAACTTTTTATCAAAAGCTTATCTTGACGATCGCTCCGGTCAGATTGTAGATATATGTGTGTAGAACCTTCAGTTTAAATTTCGTGACGATCCAACGGTTAACGAATGAGTTATGACCGTTTTACCATGGCTGCCTAGAAAAATCCGAACTTATAAACCTTTTTAGGGTTTCTTCTTCGTTCTTCACCATAAAACCTTGTAGATCCTAGATATCGAGAGCAACCCGCTCTGATACCAATTGTTAATCCCTGATCTAAGCACATCTAGGATAACGAAAACATTGAATTAACAGCGGAATAAATAAGAAAACATCAATGTTAGCAAAGCAAGGTTTTCTATTAATCGATTACCCAAGATCAAATGATCTTGGGGCTATAACTAACTATAACTTATGCTACCTTATTGACTCTTTTTAGAGGAGTCTAAATTCTTTTTGGACTTTTTTAATAATCACTAGACGCCTACCCCTCTTTATATACTAGAGGGATTATGGTTTACAAGACAAGATAAGAACAAATTAAATAGGATAAGATCAAATAATATTTCTTGTATCTTCTATTTTTCAGTTTTTGATCTTTTGATACTTTGTCTTGCAGGTCCTCCATCTTTAACATGTTTTGTCATAATCAACTCAAGTTATTAATTCCCAACTATATATAATGATATTGTCTGATCCTCATGCCAATCTGTCTATAAAACAACACGAAACACGGTAGTTGTATTCACTAACTGCTGAACTTGCAACATATAAGGAACAAGTTGAACTGTATAAAAGACGGGTAAGGTTTGAATTAACAAAAAGAGAACAAAAGATTGATGAACAATTAAGAATAGTTATCACTGACCGTAATATTAAGGAAGAAAATTTGAAAAGGACTTATTTCTGTAATAATTGCATACTTGCTTCTACCCTCAACATAAAACAAAGTCAATGGTAGAAGAAGTTTTGTCTTTGAAAAAGGATTTTAAACAGAAAGAAAACAAATACCTTGAAGAATTTTTGGGACATTAAAAGCTTGTAAAAGAATAGGTCGAGGATTAATTATACAAACAACGACCTGTCTTTCTTTTTTCTTTTTTAAACAGTTCACATGTTGTGTAAACCAAAGCCCTATTATGATGAACTGAATAAGGTAGCTATTGGTTACAAGAACCCCTTTATGCCTCACCCGTACAAAGCAAGTTCAGCCTGCTTTATATAATGGTCATGAAATTATCAAAACCAAATCCATGTTTTTCCCGGCCACTAGTGCTCAATTCAGTGGATACCCTAGAGTTAGCTGATTCACTAGGAAGAAAATACAATGACAAAATGAAAGACCCAGAGTATGTGCAAAAGAAAGTTAAGATCATACCACCTGATTACTCGAAAGAGAATTATTTAGCGACTTTCACACCACAGAAACAATTGACCCCTGAACAAATATTTTGGCCTCAAGATCTTATCAAGATGAAAGCCGAAGCTCTCAAAACGCAGGCCACATCCTTAAGGCCAATCAAAGCGTTGATGGTGTATCCTCCAAATACACCTACAACGCTTGTCCCAAGGGTGCTTCCAATAAAGAGTCAAGTAAAAATTAACATTTTTGCACTAACACAACTCTTTTTGGACTTTGAAAAAACCTGTAACAAGAGAATTACACCAACGGGGCTCACTGAAGGGGAAAAGGGTTTTGAACAAACCAAGGCATGTTATCTCACTAAGGTCATTCCATTTTTCAAAACACTTAAAGAACATTTTGAGGGCATTCAAAAGGCTCTAACTAAAGAAATTAAAGAAATGAATATTTTTGAAGAGTTGGAAGCTGAGGTTGACCAAAACGGTGTAGATAGGAAACATGATGAGATTGAACGGAAAAACCTTCTTATTGCTAACGATAATTTAATTGCTGACTGCTTGTACAAAGAAAGCTCTCAAAGAGCAGACCACTGCCTCAAGACCAACCAAAGCATTGATAGTGTATCCGCCAAATACACCTGCAACGCTTGTCCCAAGGGTGCTTCCAACAAAGAGTCAAGTAAAAAATTAACATTTTTGCACTAATACAACTCTTTTCGGACTTTGAAAAAACATGTAACAAGAGAATTACACCAACGGGGCTCACTGAAGGGGAAAGGGGTTATGAACAAACCAAGGCATGTTATCTCACCGAGGTTATTCCATTTTTCAAAACACTTACAGAACATTTTGAGGGCATTCAAAAATCTCTAACAAAAGAAGTTAAAGAAATGAAAGAAATTTTTGAAGAGTTGGAAGCTGAGGTTGACCAACACGTTGTAGATAGGAAGCAGACCGTACATGTGATTTCAGGACCTTAGACTTTCAGATCACTCAATTAACTGAAAAAATCAATGTTATTCAAGAACAAAATGAGCTTTTTAGGGTAGAAAATGGAAAGATTAAGCAGCATTACAAGGAATTGTATGATTCAATTAAGATCACGCATGCTAAGCATCTAGAACAGACAACTACCCTATTAACTGACAATGAGAGTCTAAAGGTCCAAATACAGAATAAGCAGTCATGTGTCAATAAGGATCATGTAAAACCAAAAGTTCTTGCACCAAGAAAGTATGCTATAGATGTTGAACCTATTCCTCTTTGCAATAGGAACAATAGGGAAGTGCATCTAGTTTATCTCAAACACCTTAAGGAAAGTGTAGAAACCCTTCACGAGATCGTGGAGGAAGCTAAGGTTGAAAGACCATTAGATAGCTCACTTACCTCAGCTTGCCGTTACACTAAACACTCTTAGGAATTGTTAGAATATGTGATTGGCACTTGTCCAAAAGACCTAAATACACGAGATATAACAACTCAAGAATTTTCATCAACCTATTTTATTATTATCACAATTATACGGGGAAATTTTTTTCTTTATTACATTACTTATATATCTCAGTATAACTAAAGTAGACAAGCTCACACAACCTATCTATGGCAATCCTGTCTTCATATATGTCAAGCA
>BQNB010131619.1:0-18756 GCA_026074375.1 Tanacetum coccineum
TTCAGCATCTCAAACTGAACTACTACAGCTTGAGTAACTTAGGGGATTTTATGTTTAAATCTACTAAAAGACTGAAGGGCTTAGGAACTAAAACCAACACCATGCATCATCAATAATACTACAATTCATAATGCTCTTGCAGATTTAGAGGCAAGTATTAGTGTAATGCCATTTTCCATGTTTAAACGTTTGGGTCTTAGGAACCTAAGACCGGTTATTATGGTAATAGAAATGGCACACAGGTCTATGCAATCTCCAAAAGGGATAGTCAAAAATGTTCTAGTGAAAATTCATAAGTTTATCTTTCTGGTAGATTTTGTTATTCTCGACATTATTGAAGACGACAAAGTACCAATAATCCTTGGAAGACACATGCTTGCTCTGCCCACGCTAGATTAGATGTTTTTAGACTAAAAATCTCGTTGGAAGTAGGAAAGTAAAAAATCATTTTTAACGCCAACGAAGGAGCCACCCCTATAACTGTTTTGCCTGTCTGCGTAATTAATGATTATGATGTAATTGAAAACTTTAGAGGACCTGAGGATCTGGAAGAATTACTAATGAAAGATGACATTAACGGGGAATTGGGAAACTTTCTCCAAGATAATTACCTGTTGCCAGACTATGAAGATCCAGGAGTTATTCCTCTTTCTCCTAATAGATCTCTTGGTAGCAATTGGGACCCATTCGCAGAAATTCAAGACTCTAACAATAACATGGGTATTGGAATAGATGATTTTGTAGCAATAGACGATCTATGGGATGACTTAGACCCAGGAGCCTTAACCAATGAGCAACCATTAAAACTAGAATTTCTTAATGTAGGAAAAAGAGTTCATAGACACAACCCTTATAATCTTCAGATTACTTGTAAAATAAGGTTTGTTAACTTTAACCCCTACATTGACACACATTCCCTGTTTAATATAATGTCTAGAGCGGCTTATAACTCTATTATTAAATGAGAACTTATTTACACAGGAAATAAAATTGTAGGAATGGCAAAGAACCTACATGTGTTCATTGGATGTCATACATTTTTAACCGACTTCATTATCCTAGAAATTATAAACGAGTTTGTTGAAAATGGGTTAATAGAGTTATTGTTCGGCAAACCTTTCAAAGAGAATGTTAGATTAGAGGAAGATATAAGCAAAGGAGTTCTTTGGTTTATGATCGGAGATGATAAAACTATCTTCAACATGCCTCGTGCAGAGAGAAGGCTTAGTAAGCTGACCACCAAACAACAAAACATGATGTCCCCCATTCTAAAAGTTAGTGACAAGGATAAAACTAAAGGAATTAGTCACCCTTATCAAAAAATAAAAGAATTCTACAAAGGGTGTTTAAATTTAGGAGAAGAATATAAGCAAGATCTGGAGGTTATTGATTGGATGAAACGGGGGCATGCAAGTGTGCATGAACTAACTTAGAAACGTCATGAGTCTAACTTAAAGACTCGATAATAAACAAAAGTGCTTGTCGAGAGACAACCCGACTTTTATTAGTGAAATTCATTTTAGTTTTCTGCATTTTAGTTGGTTTGTTTGTTTCTCACTTTGATTTGCAGGTTCTCGCAGCAAGGAAATGGAATTCAAGGTCAATTCAATTCGTTTTCATGTGGTAAAAAGGTTCCTGTGTAGGCGTAACCGGTTACGCTGTAACAGATGTATTTACGGCGTAACCACCCGTCTGAGTTACGCCGTAACCTTTCTTTAGTAAAAACATTAAAATATATACAACCACATGATTACGGCATAACCAAACTCATGATTACGCCATAATCCCTTTCTAAAAACCTGAAATTAGTTTGAAACTTTTTCAAAACCTTGTATAATTAAATGAACTTTGTGGGTATGTTCTCTGGAAACCCTCACGAGACTTCACTCGTCCACTTGGCCGACCAAGTGGTTTAAAAGGCTTGTTGCATATGCTAAATGCAACCATGATTCCTACGAAAGTGAGTTAAGTTTCCTTGTATATTTTCATTTTTAAACATTTGATGCCTTTTGTTGTCTAGTTATTTCAGGGGATACGAGAGTCAAGAGATGACCTCTTGCCATTATCATTCGAAGAACAGAGCAATGCTCAGGGAAGTTTCTTGTTCTAATTCTACTCTTATTCTTATAATTTTATTTCCTTATATGTACAATAGGGACATTGTACAAACCAAGTAGGGGGTGGGAGTAGAATCCGATTTTCTAGTTTTCTTTGAAAAATTATGCCAATTTTAAATTTTTTGACATGTGTTTCTTACTAAACTAGAATAAATCTTTGCCGAGCGCACTATTACCCTTTATTCTAATTGGTGAGGTTAAGCCTAATGATTTAATTTTCATCTATTATACAAAAATCTACCAAATATATGAGTGTGCCGGTAGTTTTGTAGACTTTAGAACTTGGCCTGCACATCATTTTGAGACCTAATTGATTAGCAGGAATAGACAGTTCGAGAAGGCAACATCTTAGAAATTCACCCAAACAGCCTATATGTGTGTGTTATCAACTTGTTACACTGACTTGTTGACCTCCCATGACAAACCCTTTGTTGCACTAATTTTTAGTGCAAGATACCCCTAGATCACCTTGTCAAGCCAATCCTTGTTTAAACCCTTTATGTTTATGTATCGTTACACTATTTTGCCTTAGCCAACCTTGTAGTCTAAATTTTCTTTATGTTGAAATCTCTGGCTACTTAAGTCTATGGTTCGGGGAAATAGGTTTAGAAATTTTGCACGTTCATGAAAGACCTATCATTACTGATCTATAAAGACCCCTCATGTATCATCACTTTGATATTATTCATCTTAAGTGGGGGGATATGTGTATTGTATCATATGATGCAGGGGCAATAATAGAAAGATATAAACATCTGTAGCATATGCATGTTGGTTATGTGTTATAAAACCAACAAAGTGTTCAAAATTATAAAGATGGTGCAACTATAAGCCATCTGTATGATTGTAAAAAATGGAGCTAGTAACCCATTATTGAAGATCAGATTTTTAGACTTATATACTTGGGCTTATGGATGGACGGTAGCTGGTTATGACAACCTTAGATTACTTTAAACTATTTGTTTTGTGTTTTTATTTAACAACAATTAAATATCCCATGTCTTTATGCTACCCTATATCATTCTCCAGTCTAAACCTTTAGTTTTGCTCAAATGAGGGAGTGAGCAATCATACATATCTCATCCGTCGTTACGGATGTGTATGTGTGGTTTTGTCGCCTTTGTTGGTGTAACGCTTTTGGTTAATTGCAATTTAAGAATGATTCACCCTATTAAGCCAATATGTCACCCTTGTTGCCTTTAAGAGCTGTTTAGACCTTAATTCTAGCTGGTAGAGATTTATGTACTTTCCAAGCCTATGATAGAATACATGCCATGACAGTGCAATTGAGTGATCACCCCGAAAAATGAAACACTTAGACTAGAATGAGAGTTGAGTGATTTTTAATCCCCTTTTTCTTGAGGTGTTCGGCTTTGATGTCTCTAGCATAAGTAAATTATGAATTCATTTCTCTGAGTTAAATTAGGGAAATATTTTTATAAATTATTCTAACATAAAATTTGATAACATCAAATAGTTAATACTTTTTAGTATCAAATTCCTTATGAAAATGATTGTAATTATGTTATAAATGTCTAAAAACACTACTTAATCGCTTATATTTAGTTTTCAAGAAAAATTCGAGCATTGGAACAAGAGACACGAGATTTAGATGTGGAAATCAAGCAAAGAAGTTAACTCAAGGCTAGTTACGGCGTAACATCCCTGTAGGAGTTATGCCTTAACCAAGATTAACAAAGAAATGAGTCAACACCAAGATTTATGGCGTAAACACTCCATCACAGTTACGCCGTAACCATCATTGTCAAAGAGGATGACTTATCTGAGTCATTGTTACGGCGTAACATCAACGCTTGAGTTACGCCGTAACACAATTTAAGCCTGGAGAATGGAAGCCCACGTAAGCAAGGTTACGACGTAATGTATACATAACTATTACGCCGTAACAGATTCGATACTTATAAATAGAGCCCTCATTCGGCACTATCAGCATCACTCCTCCTACCACGGTACCAAAAGGCGAACAAGGTTTCCAGAACACAAAGAGATCCACCAGAAGTCCAAGGGAGTCATCACTAGATTGTATTTTTATATTTAATCATTCAAAATGCATACTGTAAGGATTATGAGTTTTCTATCCAAGATTTCCTTCGTTAATACTTGTTGTACTGTGACCATGAGCGGCTAAGCACTTCTAGTGCTGGCCTAGCTATTCATTTATTGTTATTATGTTGAAATGTTTCCTGTTTAATAATGGTTTTATTAGATATCCTTATAGCTTGGTATGTGCTTAATTACACATACCTTTGACCTAAAAAAATGAGCTTAAATGACCAAAAACGAACATAAAATTGCCAAATATATGTTTGTTTTGCTTTGTGTACTGTGCAGGTATCAGATATTCACTAAATGACAAAAACAAAGCCAAAAATGATAAAACCGAGCACAGGAATGGAAAGAGCGCGAAAAAACCAAAACTGAAGACATAAGCATCTTATTGGGCCAACCCGTACCCGAGTTAATGGGCCGAGTCAGCCCAAAGTGCTTATAAATTAATCAAAAAGCCCAAAATCCTTCTTAAATAAATCATGGCCCAAACCAAATTAAAAAGCCCAAAACATTTTAACTAAGGCCTAAACCAGATAACCCCGTTAGCCCATAACCCTTTTAAAACCCTTTCACAGTTAGTCCTGAAGGACTAACACTGCTAGTCCTTAGGATTTACAACATTAGCCCCTACAATCCTTACACCTTTACACCATTAGTCCCTTTCCCTTAACTCGTTAACTAATCAAATGATAAACCATTTCCCGCCAAACCAAAAGCACTATTCCCTCATCCCTGTCGTGTACCCTGCTAACAGACAAACACCCTTAACTTTTTCCCCATAACCCGACACACAATTTAACCTATTATCCCATGAAGAAGACAAGCCACCTTGGCAATCCTTTATTCTCTAATTGGACAGAGTTATATGATAAAGAATCAAGGGCTATGATTCAAAGCTTGGAAAGAAAGAAAGCTTGGAAGGCTAGGATGAAGGGTTCATTCCTCCTCACACAAGAAACACAACTAGCACACACTGTGCCCTTAGTTTTTTCTATAAATAGATTAGGATTTTCCTTTGTAAAAGTATGTAGTATGGGAGTAGTTAGGTTTATGCTTATTTTACTTTAAATTGTATTTTAATTTCAAGCTTTGTAACTTTTTAATATTAATGAAAATTTCAGTTTTAAGTAAAGTTTAATCTGTTTTACTCTTATGCAATTCAGCTTTCATCTGTTTTTAAGTCATTTAAATAAGTTAATAAGCTCTTATATACCTGTGTTTTTTTAGATAAGCTTTCTCAAAAGCTTATCTAAGCTTTTCTGTTTCATTAATTACTCCCAAAAATTACCTCAGCTTATTGGATGATAAGCCAGAAAAGGATGGGCTTATATGACCATACCAGCTTATCTATGATAAGCTGGAGCTAGTTGATAAGCTCCTTTGAGCATGAGTTAGCCTTGTTTTGAGCAAAGGCAATTGTAAGTCACTTTTCTATTTTCTAGCTTATTTTACTGTTAGCTTATTCTACTGCTTATTTAGTGCTTATCTCTGCTTATTTATGCTTATTTATGATGTTTATTGCTTATTCATGCTTGCTTAATGTTTAAATCATCTTTGTTTATGTTTTTATACAAAACTGCCTTAAATAGCTTAAAACTGCTTAAGTTGTTTGCTTATTGATAAGTGCTTATCAGTTGTTGGATTTTGCTTATTAAGCCTTAATTTTGTTTGTTTGTTATCTGTTCTTAAAGGTCTTAGCCTAAATCAGTTGAAATTAAGCTTTAAAATGGATTTGAGATACTTAAAGGGGTGTTTGGGTTAAGAACCAAAATGGGTCAAATGAGTTACAAAACTATTTTGGGTCATAAATCTAACTTTTTCAAGCTCTTTTAAGTTGTTTTAATCAGTTTTCAAAAGTTTTTAAAAGTCGAAATCACAGGAAGTATAGGATAGACTAAACATTCCTATTCAAGTCTATCGACCTTAGAAACCACTAATGAAACCATAGTTTAACATTGCACAGGAAAACATTTTCATAATAGTAGTAATGAAGTAACTAGGTTAGCATGTTTTCTCTCTTGATATCTCTAACTCTTTTAATTTTCAGTAATTAATTTTATTGTTATTTATTTCAAATCAATCCAAAAACCATTTTTAAAACGTGACATTTCAAATTAAAACTAATTACAACTTAGCTCTTGGGACGACCTCGGATTTACCATTCTATACTACCCACGATCGGTTAACTATTTGTCTCCGTTAGTGCGTTGTCAGTAAGTCGAGTTTTAATAAATTTAAAACTTGATAATTAATATTTAAAAGAAAATACGCATCAAGTTTTTGGCGCCGTTGCCGGGGAGATAAAAATTAGTAGTAATTTGAATTTTTGCAATTATGTCTTTTCTCACTTCAATCTATTCTCTAGGAAACATCATGGATGGAGTTGACATTGATAATCTCACCATTGAACAGTATCTTAGGCTGACACAAGAAAGTCAGACACCTAAAAAGATTGAAGATATGACTATCGCCGAGTACTAGAATACGAGAAAAAGGTGAATGAGAACCACATCAGCGATTACTAATCATACCTTCCAAACCTATTTCGGCAAAAGTACACCAACCCATGACCCAATCCGAGAATTTTCTCACTACTTTGGTCCTAACCAACCAGGCGCCGAGTCCGATTGTGATTTGGAAGATATGGAGGAAGAGGTTGAATACATAACTGACGATGAAGTAGTCATGAGTGAGCAAGAGGAAATAAAACCATGGGTATACTCAGAACATTCAACACTTTGAAGAAAAGGATGATGTTGACAAATGGTTGAACGCTGAGATAACAAAACACATGAGTATGCAGGGAGTAGAGAACATGAAGGATGCCTTAATTAGCATCATTAAGTCCATTAGACAGGAGATGAAAGATGATATCATGAAAAGGCAATTTGAAGCCTCGACAGCTAGTGTTAGTGATGAATATCTTCCATCGCCAGTAACGAAGTGGACAAAGCGGATAAAAACACTTCAAATACTACACGATGTTGGCTACCCAAGGAACTAAGCCCAGGAAGTTTTCTTCTTCCTATCACTATTAATAACCATAATTTTTATGCTACTACCATATTAGATGCTAAGATTAAAGGTCAGTTCCACAAAGATTTTAAAATATCAGTATAGATAAACTCAAGATACAAGCACCTTAGAAAATACGACATGAACTAATTAGCCCTTAGGAACTATCAATATCTTGGTGAAATTTGGGGAGTTAGAAATTCCGTGTAATTTCATTATAAAAATGGCTGAAGATGTTATAATCTTAGGAAGACCCTCGAATCAACTCGTGCCCAATTCAAACAATTCAAATAAAGAACTAGATCATATGGTACTCCTAAACCATAGGATGAAATAGCAGGACCAAATAGTCTTTCACCCGGTAAAAGAGGATTAGTTAAGAGATGGCATGTATGCAAACCTATTCATGTAACCTATGATGATGGAAGTGGTGAAGATTGTGGGATGTGGCCGACATGTTACCCTGACTCAAAATTCTGCTTTGGGTATAATAAAGTCTTTGGGGTAAACGAGTCAGGGGCACCTTAGGCAGTGGAATATGCTTTATTGATTATAAAGACGAATGTGAAATGGAGTTCATGGATATTAATGACTTTCTTCAAATACGTTATGGACAACATAAAATCGATGATACAATACAGGAACGAAGGTATTACGAATGGGTAGCCCAAAACTATGAGTTTAGTAAACATCAGACCCTTACATTGACAAGCTTGAACGATCATTACCCTTACAATACAAACGATCCAATACCAACACCACAGGGACATCAGAAACAAGAAAAATAAGCCACAACCTATAAGGCCACGTCTATGCAATTATTCATTTTAGGAATGGCTGAAAATCAGGATAGGGCATAGCAACCTACATGGATCTGACCGCGAATTTATATTCAACGAATGGATTCTTGATAGTTATGATGTTAAGGAAGAATATGCAAGGGAGATTGGTAACCCATATTCCAGGAGATTTGACGAATATAACAGGGACATTTATCAAATGAATACATTTTAAGCATATGAAAGAAAGGGTATGTTATGGACGATGTATGGGAAAATGTCAACAAAACTACAAGAAAACCAATGTAGCATGGCACAACGAGGGATAAGAGGAGGATGAAATGTGGTGAAGTGGAGACGAGAAGACCGACTACGATCCCCCCTATGTCAACTTTAAAACTTTTGAAGTAAAGAAATATTCTTTTAAAGGAGGACGTAGTTTTATATGCATTACTGATCGTGAGGATGAAGCCCTACCATTAGGACGTGTGAATGGAGCACGATTTAAAGCTATGATTAGGAAAGAACTAGAGGGAAATAAGTATGTTCACGAAGTAACATAGAAGGGGCATGAGTCTAACTTAAAGACTCGTTAATAAACAAAAGTGCTTGTCGAGAGACAACCCGTCCTTTATTTAATGAAATTTCCTTTTGGCACTAGTTGGTTTGCATGTTTCTTACTTTGTTCTACAGAATCCAGAAGCTATGAGGCAATTATTGAGACCGGCTCGACTCATAATCATGTGTAATCTGCTAAATCTACCGCAATTACCGCTAACGAATTTAATTTACGCCGTAACTATTGTAGTTACGACGTAATCCATTTCTTGGTTACCGTAACGCCTTAAAACTTAAAAATCTTACCACTTGATTACGACGTAACCATCGAGTTTACACTTAACATCCTTCTAAATCATAAAAAATTAAGTTTTAACATGTCAAAACCTTGTATACCGTAAAATGGACTTTGTGGGGTATTTCTCTGGAGCCCTTACAACTAAACTCGTCCACTTGGGCACCCGAGTAGTTTAAAAGGCATGTTTGCATATGCTAAATGGCAACCGTATGAATCCCTACGTAAGTGAGTTAGGTTTTATTCCAATCCACATCAATAATTCTGTAGAAGATTTTATGCTTTGTTTGTTTATGTACTCATAGGGAATAAAGACTTGCGGAAACAAAGATCATCTAAAACGTTATCCGTCCTAATTTCAAATCTCCGAAGCAACGCTCAGGGAGTTATACTTGTCTTAATTCACAACACATTCTTTTTATTTTATTTCCTACTGTACAATAGGACCATAGTACAAAAGGGGGTGGGAAGTATAATTAATACTTGACGTATGTTTTCCTTCGGATAATCTAGTTTTTCTTTGAAAATTATGCTAATTTTAAAAATTTTGACAGATTTTTCTTAACTAACTAGAATTAATATTTGCCGAATGCACATTACCCTTTATTATTACTTGGTGAGATTTAAGCCTAATATTCCATTTCCATCATATTATTTAAAAATCCACCAAAATATTGAGTGTGCCGGTAGTATTGTAGACTTTAAAACTTGGCATGTACATCATTTCGAGACCTAACTGATTAGCAGGAATAGATAGTTCAAGAAGGCAACACTTAGGAAATCACCCAAATAGCCTATATGTGTGTGTTTATCAACTTGTTACACTGACTTGTCGACCTCCCGTGATAAAACCTTTTGTTGCACTCATTATTAGTGCAAGATACCCATAGATCACCCTTGCTAAACCAATTTATGTTTTACCCAATGTTATATGTATCGTTACACCATTTCGCCTTAACCTACCTTGTAGTCTATAGTTATTTTTGTGTTGAAATTTTCTGGCTACTTAAGTCCATGGTTCAGGGGAATGGGAATAAAAAATTTATGCATTCGTGGAAGACCAATCAATTATGATATACAAAGACCCCTTATATCATCACTTTTGACATTGTTCATCTCAAGTGGGGGGATGTGCGTATAATATCAAATGCTGCAGGGGCAATAATTAAAAGATAGAAACTCCGGTAGCATTTGCATGTTTAAAAAGAAAAAAGGGTGAAACTAAAAACCACCCATGTGCTAAAAGATATAAAGGATGAAGAATAGAGTTAGTAGCCTATTATTGCACCAAGACATTTCAATAATTATAAAGAATGAAGCTAGTAGCCCATTATTACACCAAGTCATCCAAATACTTATGAAGAATGAAGCTAGTAGCCCATTATTGAAGATCAGATTTTCAGACTGAGACTCTTGAACCTATAGATGGACAGTAGCTAGTTATGACAACCTTAGATTATTTTAGACTATTTGTTTTGTGTTTTTATATTAACAACCATTAAATTTGTATCCCATGTCTATCCTAACCCCTTTATCACCCTTTAAAACCATATTAACCTTGTTGCCTTCAAGAATTATTTAGACCCTAATTCTAACTGGTGCAGATTTATGTACTTTCCAAGCTTATGATAGAATACATGCTATGACTGTGCAATTGAGCGACCACCTCCAAAATGAAACACTTAGACTAGTGGAGAGTTAAGTGACTTTTTATCCCTTTTTCGTGAGGTGTTCGGATTTGATGTTTTCTAGCATAAGTGTTTGTATTAGTTCTGTCAGTTTATTAGTACATTAGTTATATAGTTCGTTACTGTTAGTTATAAATAGTTTAGGTACTGCTAAAGTGGTATGCATAAGATATATTAGAAATAGATATGCATTGATCACTTGACGCATTTTGTAAGCCCATTAAGGTTTCCTTGGTGTATAAAAGGAACTCTAAGGCATAGATTAGGTATATCAGTCTCATATTTGGTATTCTAGTTTGCATAGTCAATCATTGTTAGTATTAATAGCTATTTGTAACTAAAAATAGTATTCATTATATTAAAAAGTTTAGTTAAAGATTTTTCATTGTTTCATTGTTCCTCTTAGTATTGCAAACTAGATTCCGCATAGTTGTGATATTCTTAATCTTAGTTTCTACTATAGTTGTCTTGGATCTATCCAATATAACTAAGCTTTAACAAGCTAAGTAAGATCTGTCATGATATGGCATCAACAAGTGGTATCAGAAGCTTGTTGAGAAACTCTGAATAAGAAGAACACTATATCTACACAAGATCTCATAATCAAAGAGAAGATGGAATCACAGTCAGGAACTACCCAAACAGTGTCTGCACTAAAACTTCCTATACTCAAATCAGGAGACTATGATATGTGGAGCATGAGAATGGAGCAATATCTTACTCACACTGATTATGCTCTTTTGGTGGTTATTGTGAATTGATGACTGCACTTGCTTTGCATAAGCCAGTACTGGTACTGAAGGTCCATTCTCCCTAAAAACTTGTGAACAATAAGCTGCAAGAAAGAATGTATTAAAAGAAAAAAGCACTCTGTTGTTGGACATTCATAATTGAGCACTATTAAAGTTTCATGGAATAAGGATGCAAAGACCTTATGGATGCAATCAAGCGCAGGTTTGAGGCAACAAAAATAAAAAGAAAAATGCAAAAAAACCATTCTGAAGTAGCTCTTTGAGAATTTTGGGGATGATCAAGATTTGAAGGACTGGATAAAACCTATGATAGGTTTCAGAAACTCATCAGCCAATTAGAAATTCATGGTGAAGTTATCTCTCAGGAAGATGCAAATCTAAAGTTGCTGAGAAGTCTACCATCAGCTTGGAACAATATTGCCTTAATCATGAGAAACAAATCAGATCCAGACACGTTGAGTATGGATGATTTGTACAACAATTTGAAGGTGTATGAATCTGAGATTAAAGGCCAATCAAGCTCAAGCTCAAACTCTCAAAATGTGGCTTTTGTATCTTTAGAAAACACTAGCAGTACTAATGAAGCAGTTAATACTGCTCATGATGTTACTACTGCCAGTTCACAGGGACAAGCTTCTTCCTCAACTTATGTTGATGATGTCATGTTTTCCTTCTTTGTTAATCAATCTAATAGTCCACAATTAGATAATGAAGACCTAGAGCAGATTGATACTAATAATCTTGAAGAGATGGATCTCAAATGGCAGGTGGCCATGCTTACCATGAGGGTTGTAATGATTTTTAAAAAGAAACAAGAAAAGAATCTGTTTTTAATGGCAAGAAATATATTGGCTTTGATAATACAAATGTTGAATGTTACAACTACCACTGGAGAGGTCACTTTGCTAGAGAATGCAGGGCACTAAAAAATCAGGGGAATAGAAATAAAGATGCTCCAAGAAGGATTATACCAGTGGAGACTCCTGCAAATGCCTTGGTTGTTCAAGATGGGATAGGTGGTTATGATTGGAGCTTTCAGGCTGAAGAAGGACTCACAAACTTTGCTTTAATGGCTTATACATCCCAAGTTTATCAAGGTTCATCATAGTACAGATCTAAGGTACTACTTGAACTAAAGATTGCTTTAAAAATCTTATGAACTCTTTAAATAATAGTATATGATCAACAACGTGTAGTTTCTTAATAAAATCTAATCTTGAAATTATAGGTTTATCAAATGGGATTAGAATCTTAGAAGCTGGATAGTCTGTTCATGAAAAAATGAAGCTTGAAGCTTTGTTTATTGAAGAAGACATTGCATTTTTAAAGTATGATGTCCAAGTGAAAGATATCTCTATTAAAGACCTTAAAAATCAGTTAGAAAAGAAAGATGATTTGAAACTTAAACTATAAAAATTTGAAGAATCATCAAAGAATTTAACTAAACTAATAAATAGTCAAATAAGTGCTAAAGACAAAGATGGTATTGGATATGATAGTCAAATAAATGAGATATGAAGTGGTTCATAGTTTGTTTAACTGTAGAGAGTGTAATGTGGGAATGATTAGTCAGTTAATTGATATCGATTTCAAAATAGGTGAAGGGTGTAATGCAGTTCCCCGCCTTTACACTGGAACTACATGCCCTCAAGACCTGATTATCTTTGCAGGGTTAGATGATTCATGTCTATAGATATAAAGTGAGTGAAAATGAAATAGTCTATCTTCAGTACTAGTAAGGATAATGTAGAAAAGCCTTAAAATGTTTGGCTTAGTGCTCCTATCATTGAGCTTGGGACACTGATTAGTGTGTTTAGACCTAAATTTGATCAGACAAAAGCAAAGGTTACTAAATTCATTTTGTCAAATTGATGAGATTGTAATTTGTTAATAAGGAAAACACTCATAGACAACTAGAGTATCCTAGGAAAGTCAAAGTCCTAGGGATAATAGAATGAAACTAGAATGAGTTGATGGATCCATAAAACTAGGAAAGTTTTGAGTCTATAAGAAAGCTTGTTTTGCTTGGGGAGTTTTAACCATTTAATCAAAGACTGTGATATTTCATGATAATAAAATGGTTAGAAAAACCTGTGGTGATAATAAGGGGAAGGTTTATGTCAAGGCGAAATTAGACCAGTATGGAACAATGCTCAGAGGGTGAACCACCAAAATAAATTTACTCACCCACATCCTAAAAGGAATTTTGTTCCAACAGTAGTTGTAACAAAGTCAGGACAAGTACCAGTTAACACTGCTAAGCAAAGCTCTCCAAGAGCAACAACATCAATTTCGTACTGCAGGCTATTACTTACTGTGCCCTAAATCAAAATGAAGGGTGCATTACCCAAAAACATATTTCTTATTTAAAGCACCATTCAAGTTAGAAGGGCTTTTCACCAAAAATCAGCAGCTAAAACCAATAATCTTAATGAAAAAGTTAAAACTAGTAGGGTTAACAATGTAACTACTGTTGGGCCAAAAGCAGTAGTTAGTGCTGCTGTGGGAAATAGGGAAAATGCTGTTAAGTCCTCAGCATGCTGGATTTGGAGACCAACAGGAAATGTTATTGACCATACCTCCAAAGACAGTGGATCATACATGCTTAAAAGATTTGACTATGTTGATCTACAAGGCAGACTCAAGTCAGTAATGGCTTGGGTCCCCAAGAGAAACTAATTCTCTTATTTTGAGTGCAGGGTAATCCACAATATACTTTACAGGATCAAGGGATTTTTGACAGTGGATGCTCCAGGCATATGACAGGAAACAAGTCCTTCCTTATAGATTATCAAGAGGTTGATGGTGGATTTGTTGCATTTGCAGGAAGTCCTAAAGGAGGTAAAATTACTGGAAAAGGTAAAATTAGGACTGGGAAATTAGACTTTGAAGATGTATACTTTGTAAAGGAACTTAAGTTTAATCTTTTCTCTGTCTCATAAATGTGTGACAAGAAAAACAGTGTTCTTTTCACTGAGACTGAATGTCTTGTTCTATCTCCTGACTTTAAGCTACTTGATGAAAGTCAAGTCTTGCTTAAAGTTCCCAGACAGAACAACATGTATAGTTTTGATCTAAAGAATGTTTTTCCTTGATAAGTGAGAAATCACATATCATTTTTATACCAAAAATGGCCTTAAAATGAACAAATTATGCAAATTATACTTGTATATTGCTTGTTTTGTCATTTGTGGTTGTGTAGGTATGGATATTGCAAAATCACAGGAAATGGTCAAAATACGGACAATCTACGAAACAGGGAGGGAACGAATATGAGAGCAAAAGAGGCCCGGAAAGTTTCTAGCAAAGGTCAACAAAGTCAACCCATGGTCAACTCACAAAAAGACAAAACCCTCAAAAATACCTAAATAAGCCTTAATGTTAAAACTAAATTCACAATAAGTCCTTAAAACCCTAACACCGTTAGTTTTTTTATTATAAAGACTAATGGTCGTTATCTCTTTATAACCAAATTCCTTATAAATTCACCAAGCCCTTTAACATTTTCCCGAGCCCAAGTTCAAAACAAAATAGCCCAAACTGTTTTATAAAAGCCCTAGTCAACTCACGTTTAAACCCGGGTCAAACCTCAAACGTATAACAATTGGGGGGCGGGAAAAACAGTTTTCACTGTTCACCGTCTCCCCCAATCAATTAATCATCAAAATTACCCCTGTAAAATCCAATTAACCCACTCCTTTCACTTAGCCACAAGATTCTTAGTACTAAGCTACACCTCAGCAAAGAAAAATGTCATCAAACCTTTGTGATTGGTCAAGAATCTGACAAAGAATGACACGCGGGGCTCAAAAGAAACACACCTTGATGGTAAATTTACACTAAAGAAAGGCCAAAAGAAGCACAAGAGCTCCAAAGATGTAGGATTGCCAGCTTGGCAATCCGTGTGACAAATATCAATCCAAAGGCTATGATTGAAGATCCAATGATTGGCAAGGATTCAAGGGCAGAGATCAAATCCAAGAGGAGCGTGTGTTGAAGACCTGGAACCTTCCTCTCGAGCCTATAAATAAGAGGCTTCACTCACTCACAAAAGCATCTAGTTAGCTAATATAGGAGTAGTGTAGAAATAGGTTTAGTCTTATTGTAAAATTTTAGCTTTTTGTCATTTAATCCTTGTATTTTCATTTAATAAGCTTTGTAATTCGTTTTCAATCACATAAAAATTTGTAGTTTACTTTTATCTTGTGTTTTAATTTTTTACTTAATATGGCAATATGGTTTGATAAGTTTCAAAGAGGGCTCTTATAAGCTGGATCTAATTCACTATCAGAATAGTTAAATATTTATTTAAGCTCTTAATGCTTAAATGAGCTTAATAATTCTCAAATCCACCCTCAAATTTACCTCAGTTTAATTTTGGAAGGGAAACCAGATTTGGATGGGTTTCCAGGACCTCACCAGCTTATCCTAGGATAAGCTGGAGCTTGTTGATAGCTCAAAAGAGCATTTATAAGCCTTGTTTTGTGCAAAGGACTTTTGTAAGTCTCTTTTTACTTTTTTAGCTTAATTTGCATTTCTAGCATTTATTACTGTATTGCTGCTTTAACTTGTTTAGAATAGGCTTATCTTTTGCTTTCAAGGTTTATTATGCTTATTTAGTGTTTAATGTTAAATTATGCTTATAAATCAACCTAGATCTTAGTTTGTTAGATTTTAGTATAAAACAGTTTAGGTTTGAAAAACAAAAAAAAAAATATTAGCATAGTAATTTGCTTATCAATTATGCTTATTTAGTTGTTAAAAGTTGCTTATTAGATTTGTTAAAAGCTAATTAATATCTGGTATTTGGTCTTTGTTCTCATCTTCATAAGCTAAAAATGGATTTTGGCCTTTTTAAGGAGTGTTTGGCACAAGGCAGTACTAACTCAAGTTAGTACTGCCAAGGCCATTTGGTCCTTAGGATTGGTTTAAAATTACATTTGCAGGTTTATAAGATTGGATTTAAGGAAATTTGTAGGTTTAAATTAGTTTTCATTTATGTGAATTAGCTATAGTTTAGTCTGTTAGTTTAAGCTCAGATCCTTAAGCTCATTAGGTTTTAATTGTTTCTAGCAGTTAAACTTAGTGGATTTATAGCTATTTTGGTGTTCTATTAGAATAGAAGATAGTTTGCTAAGCCTGCATTTGTTAGTTTTAAGTTTTAGTTGTTCATATGTCAATTGCATCAGCAGTCATAAAAGCCAAATAGCCAATTTCTAGCTTAAAAATCAGCAGGTAAAAATAGTTTTTAGAGTTTCCAATTTTGTTTGCAAGAAGATTTTAGGTAACAGTAGACTTATTTCAGCTTTATATTTGCCTTTTAAATGTTTCTTTAAGCTATCTGTTTTTTAAGTCTTAAATCAGCATTTTGTCTTTTGAAAATCCAAAGGATTACTAGCATTACTAAGTATAATAAGCTGTTTCAAATAGAGTTTTCTTTGTCCAGTAGTGTTAAAACCTAAAAATCTCACATGTGTTAAAATTACAAAATACCCCTAATAAAAGAAAATTTCATAAAAGCATGAAATAAATTTCAATTTTTTAATCCTAGAAATTTAAAAAAAATAAACATACGAAATTATGAAAATTTATGTAGATTAAAATACCTTATTATTATAAGAAAATAATTATATAATTATGTATATATACTTTAGCCATGAAAATATTATATTTAAGTATTTATACTTTACAATTAATATAAAATAAAATTTGGATTAAGTACAAATTAAATCTGCAAGTTTTAAAATCTGATTATTATTTTGGAAGCCATAAATTCGGGCTAATCCCCCATTATATCTTTTATACATTTTTTTTGTTTAAACTCTAAAAAACAATATCACTGAACACCCTAAAAAAAATAAAGAGGCGCACAATAGAATTTTTCCAGTGATAGCAGAATTTTCAAAGGTGTTTTTAAAAGGTCAAGGATTGTGGAGGAAAATTATTGGAAAGAGTGTAGGAGTGTTTGGTTCAAGCGGGGTAATTATTTTGGTTCGAATAACTCTTACTACCGAATAATAAATTCATAAAATCATTCAAGGAATACCAAAGATTTTTTTCGTTATCTCATTTTTCATATATCAATTCGTTCTATGCATGAGAAAATTATATGCATGTTATTTTGATTTTATAAATTAAAACATGTTCGAAACCCTAATTTTTAGCTAATTATGAAATCGGCACAAATAATATTTGTAAAATTGATTTTATATTTTTCTAAGGTTTTTTATATCACATATAACTCAGATAAATTGTTGGAAAAAATTTTGTAAGGATTCTAATAATTTTTGGGGATTATCATTGTTTGCGATTTCGATTAAGAAAAGGAAAGAAATAAAATTAGGGTTAGGGTTTTGATAATTTTTCCAGGTGCATTTAATGCCAATGATTGGGAAATAATTATGTTTGTGATTGGGAAAAATTTAATTAGGGTTTTAGTGATTTATTTGTTATCCGATTTGCTATTTAAAAGTATAAGGACTTGTTTTGTAATTTCTAAAACTATGAGGTCTATTTTAAACATGTTATTATACTTAGTATATTCTGTATAAAATAAGTTGGGGGGTATAAAATGTCATTTTGATATTATTTTGGATTAAAATGGTTATTTACATATAATAAGTAATTAGAAATTAATTAATTAAAATAGAGGGACTCAAATTGTAAATTCTGAAAGGTGGAAGGTTTGATTAGTATTTAATGTATAAAGTATGAATTTGTCATATTTGAATCTATAAGGACTTGTTTTGTAATTATGGATAATTAAAGATATTGTTTAAATAATTAATAAACAAAAAGGGCTAAATATGTAAATTAAGGGTTTGACTTGTAAATACAGAAAATGGAAGGTATAATCTGAATAAAATGTGAAACTTTGATATTTACACTTTTAACCTTGAAAATTGTTGATTTTGTATATTAAACCCTAAAATATGGAAAGTTGTCATATTTAACCCTAAACTTGTAAGGTTGACATGTTAAGTCCCTAAACTATTCAAAATACTTAATAGAATCTCAAATGATGAATATTACTAATTTTGGAAACTTACTAAAAATGGAAAGTTACTAAAAATGGAAAGTTACTAAAAATGGAAAGTTACTAAAAATGGAAAGTATAACTTAAATGAATGGTTTGTAATTCGAATTCATCATTTCTTTAGGTTCGGTCAAGAGGGAGTGATTTTGATATTCCTGTGGTGTTTTCTTTGATTATTGCTTTGCTTCGGAATAAGGTACATATATTCTGACCTTATCGTTAAGGTTTCTCATGACATATTCCTCTCTATCTTTGATTACTTATATGAATTGCTACATTTGCTCTAAGCCTTTTATCTGGTTCTCTTATATGATCTGTTATTATGTTCTATTTGGACCCTGCTATGCTACCTTTGATATTTGAACCTTTGACATTGAACCTTTGCTATGATCCCTTTGAAATGAACTTTGATATGACTTTGCTTTGAACCCTTCAGTTTGAGACCC
>BQNB010131620.1:0-18756 GCA_026074375.1 Tanacetum coccineum
AACGCACCCTTTAATTTCTATTTGCCCTTTGTTTTACACTGGGAGGTGAAATGGGGGAGACGGGTGAATAGTAAAAGGGGTTCCCGCTCCTTTTTTCGACAGTTAAAACTGTTGAAGTTTGGAAGGATTGCACATTTGGTCCTTGTCTTTCTTTCCTCTTTTTCAAGTTATAAATAACTTTCGAGAAATGCAAGATTGGCCCTTGGAGATGAAAATTGGCTAAGGCTTTGGCTGAGGCTTGGCTTCTTTGGCTTCGGCTTTGTACTCTTCTGATTCTCGTGTCCGTGTTTGCTCGCTTTTGATTGTTTTCTTGTGATTTTTGACTTATCCATACCTGCACACACAAAACACAAATACAAGCATATTTTTGCCATTTTTGGTCTGTTTTGGGTTTAATTGGGTTATTTTAGGTACAAACGGATATGTGTATTTTACACCTATCAAGCGTTATAAAACAAACAAAGGACGAAGTCTGAATTGGGTTTGAAGTTCAGGGACCAATCTTGTCACTCTTGAATTTTAGTTAATTAATAAGATATTTCCCTCCATTTTGTTATCCTCTTTTCGTTTTGAAAACTGTAGAAGTAAGAACGACTATGGATTTGATCTTATGAACCGGTACGGTTATCGTCGGTGAAATCCGAATATACCACGTTGATCGAAACGATGACACGAGCACGATGATATAAGTCGTAAGTCCCGTCGTTTAACGTCACTCGAATCCGAAAAACCGAAAAATTTGTTAAAACGTTTAAGTTGTTGTTCTCGTTCGGTTCCTACTAGCTTTACTAGTTCGGTCCTCAAGTGGTGTTGCTCGTTCGGTCCTAAGTGCTTTCACTCGTTCGGCTCTAATAAAATTACACTCGTTCGGCTCTTATGAAATTACACTCGTTCGGCTCTTATGAAATTTCACTCGTTCGACTCTTATGAAATTGCACTCGTTCGACTCTTGAGTTTTCCACTCGTTCGGTCCAAAAAAAATTCAACTCGATCGGCTCAAAAAGATGAAACTCGTTCGGTGGTTGAAGTGTGTTCACTCGTTCTGTTCAACTTGGAATCCACTCGTTCGGTTGACACAGATTTTGCTCGTTCGGTTTACACAGATTTTGCTCGTTGGGTTTCTTTGGATTGTTACTCGTTCGGTTCTATGAAAGATGTCACTCGTTCGGTTGAAACAAAACATCAAACACCTCGTGTGCGTCTTTCTTCTTTTCCACACCGTGTACAAACAAACTAACCCAACGATACCATACAAAGCTTGAATAATCCTTTAGGCCAAGAAGGAAGATGTGAATAAGTGTTCGAACATTAGGAGAAAACAGAAACTACTTTCGTGTGAAACATAACAAGTATAAGCCCAAAAAAAATTGTGAACATTAGGCCCAAAGACAAAAACGTGTATAAACAAATTATGTCAACGCACCCCTTTTTTTCTTTGACAAATTCGTGTATAGAGTTCAAATAGAAAAATAAAGCTCAATACAAATTACCACAAACAAATCACAACACCCAACCTTGGCTCTTGATACCACTTGTTAGGATATCATTTCATCACCAAACACAAAAATAAGAAAAATATTTTAGAGAGAGAAAGAACTAGAGAGAGAAGTAAAAAACAAAGAAAAATGGTTACTAGCACATTGAAAGAAAATGAGAAGCAACACCCTCTCCACACTTGGAGAGGGCATTATATAGTTACAAGAGTGGACTATTCTTGTGGGCTTTGTGTTGGGCCGGTTCATAATACAAATGGGCTTGAGCCCGACAACTAGGCCCAACTAGCTTAACTAAATTCCCGTAAACTACATTTTACTTATACAAGGCTCGGGAATATTTAATGACCATCACTTTAATAAATACACGGCTAACAGTTATTTAAGCACATGTGTTTCTAAAAGTAAGTTTTAGTTATTATTTCTTTGAGTTTTCTATGTATGTATCTGGCAATATATATGTATGTATAAGAGAGTTATAAAAATTTGAGTATTGGGCATAATTGTGGGTGTTTGATTGAGTGTTGATAGGTAGAATGGTTTACTTGTATGAAAAAAGGTTCCAAAATGTGAAACATAAACGTTTTACGTAACGTATAAAAATAAAATATAAAAAGTTAATTATTATGTTCGTAAAAATAATATAACGCTTTCTTGACGTAAGCTTTTATTTGTTTGATGTCCGTTTACGTTGATTGATAATTTTTAGTTTACGCGATTTAACTAAACGATTGAAATTAAAAGTAAATGCGTAAATCCCTAAATATAAATAATCAAAAGATTGAAGTCGTAAAATGACCTAAAATAACAGATTGTTATAGATCTCATTCTGTAGGACTGCTGAACATCAGGCATTTAGCTTAACCATATACACCTCTTAAATTTTTTATTTCCTTGGACACGAGCTCTTGCAAACTTTTTGTATAATCAGGAGTTTGCCTAAGGGTGTCAATTAGAGGAGTGTTAACTGGTACTTTCTCCAAACTTTCCAGAAATGTCTTTTCTTGTTCTTTAGCAATTCACCTTTTTACCTTTTCAGCAAAAGTACCAACAACAGGCGTTAATCTATGAGTTTTGTTGCTTTCACCTGTTTTCGTGACATTTTCTAGCTCAATATAATTTGTCACAAGAATAGTGTTAGAATCAAGAGAAGTAAAACAATGATTATCTAGACTACTCTTCGTAGCAACTGTATTGACTTGATTGACCGATTTAAAATCATTGGTCATAGAAGCATGGACTGTTTGGGCAAGTTGCTTGACCTTTTTCTCTAGTCCCTTGATTGTTGAATCGTGTCTCTTAAGGTTCTTGTCCGTGCTTTCTTTAAATCATTTCATCCATTCTTCGAAACTGTCTTGCCTTTTGGTTGATTTCTCCACATATCTTTTGATGGTCTCCTCTAGACTAGACCTTTTATCCAAGGTTGAGTGGCTTCCTGATGGTCCTATTAGATATTTAGTAGTTTTGACCTCATTTTTCCCTTCTCCATACCCAGTCGCCTTGATACTCTTTACTTCTTCTATTAAGTGCCAGTTTTTTACTAAATGTTTTCCTCCACACATTTCACACCCTACTTGAATCGCATGCACACTTTCTTTGAGTTTCTCATGTCGCGACCTAGATCATTGAGCTTATTTGTTATTACGCTCATTCCATCTGAGCTGCTTCCTCCTAAACCTTTATTGCTTTCCCCGTCATGCCATTTCTGAGAGTGGTCAGCCATTTATTGAATTGCCACAAGAGCCTCAGTGGTTGTCATTCATGGTATCGATCCACGGGAATCTAACATTCGACGGGTAGGAATTCCAAGTCCTTTGTAAAAGATGCTTACTTTCTGGTAATCGTGAGTATGACATTTAAACAAGAGGTCATTATACCTTTCCCAGGCCTGGTATAAAGTCTCATTCCCTTCTTGTCTAAAATTATGAATATTTTCCAATTGTTTCGCAGTTCTATAAGGTGGACAATATCTGAGAATGAAAACCTTTTAAGCAGGTCCCACATATTGACAGTCCTAGCATGTATTCTTCACATCCATCTTTTTACAGTACCAACAAGTGTGATGGGAAATACACGTAGCATGATCAGATCCTTTGATACTCCAGGAATGCTGAAAAGACTAGTAATCTCCAGCACCTTTTCCACGTGTTCGTATGCATCCTCATCTTTGTTCCTGAAAAAAGTATTATCCTTTAACTCTCGCAATAATTGACTTTTGATTTCAAAAGTAACATTTCCTCCAATATCAGGTCTCATTATTCATGTTCTTCGATTACTTTGAATTAAACCCAAGTACTGCTCCATCGCGAGCGTCTCAATATTACTCTCACCTATTTCTTCGGATTCTAATTCAGATGACTCTGATTCGTAAAACAAGTAGATGTTATGAACAGACATTGGCGTAATATCCTTTCTGGCTCGAAACTGTCTCTCTGGATTCGCGTAAAGGGTGAGTATCTTTGACTTTCCCCTTCTAGTTTCGTACTTGAAAATTTTATGATAGCTCAGTAGAATGTGAAGAACTAAAAGAAATGAAAAATAACGAAAATAAAAAATGCACAGGTTTACAGAAAATTAAATTAAAAACTGATTTTAGCTCCTCGACAACGGCACCAAAAATTTGATGTGTGATTTGTTTTACTATTAATTTTAACAAGTTTTAATATATATAAAACTCATTCACCTACGGTCTACAAACACGCTAACGGGCAGAGAACCCAATCGTGTGTAGTGTAGGATTGGTAAATGCGAGGCCGCCCCAAGAGCTAAGTATTAGTTAATAATTTAAATTGTGAAAGTAGATTTGATTTGATTTTAGAGAAATGCAGTAAAATAAATACCAAAAGTAAAATTGGAGACTAATTCAACGGAGAAAATCGTACTAGCCTAGCTACTTCTTTATTATCGCGAATATGATGTTTCCTAGTGTAGTGTCAAATTACTGTTTATTATGGTGGTTATAATATCGCTAAGTCCGATTAGTAGTCGCAACCTAGCCTATAATTCATATGATCTCAACCTTATTGTTCATGGTATTCGGGTATCTAGTTCATAGTCATTCAACCCCCAACTATCCTAAAGACCTGTCTAAGTGTCGACATTCCCACTATTCGACACTAAACTCTCCTAAAAGGATTTCTCGCGCTTTATAAGTGCCTAATCTAATGCATGCGATAATACGCCAATCCCTTACAGTAAGAACATATTCAACCCTATCCCTAGTATCCTAATAAACTACCTTTCAACACCTTACGCCTACTAAATAGCTTAAAGGAATGTACACTAGCCTCAACACTACCAAAACGCTAGGATCAATCAACAAGCAAATTTGATATCCAAATAAATGATAATTAAACTAAGGAACATGCATAATCACAACAATAAATAGATAACTAGACCAACACTTAAGGTGCTTAGCCACTCATGCTAAAGATTACAGAAAATATAATGAAAGAAACCATTGATCAATTGAACATTGTAAATCTTACAAACTGTTGGATGAATGAATAATACAAATATGGTTAAAAGCTAACCCTCCCTTAGAATGGTGATGAATGGTGCTGAAAAACAACTCCCAAAGCCGCCCTAATCATCACCTCTGACTTCCTTCTCCAATGTGTATCAAAATAGCAGAAGTTGGACATGTATTAATAGGTTCGTATCAGCTACGACGTAGCCATAAGTAATGTGCTACACCGTAGTTCCTTAAATGCAGATATACATCCATAATCTTCACTAGCTACGATGTAGTCCATGGCAAGGAGCTACAACGTAGTTTCTTCACGTGTAAAGTTCTTCATTAGAGCTACGGCGTAGTCCCTACGGGTCAACTACGTCATAGTTGGCCTTAATCCAGGATTCCTTAATTGGTTGAGTCATTGCTATGGCGTAGTCCTTATGGGTTAGCTATGCCGTAGTTTTCACCTAAAAATCTCCTTAGTGCATTTTTAACATGCACCCTTCCATTTTTGCATCTTTCTGTTTTGAAGCTCATATTTTCCTAAAAACAAAATAGGAACCAATTAAGTACATATTTCTACATAAATATAACAATTATGAGAATTTTATAAATGATTTTGATATTAAAAATCATAAAGTATTTGATATTATCACACTCTCACCTAAGAAGACGCGTGCTTGGATGTTGTTTGGGAGGATTAGGTCGTTCAGATGATTGCGTTATGTAATTGTTGTCGTGTGTGAGTGTGTGTTTATTAATGGTTTTTGTGGGGTATATTTTTGTGTTTAAGTGTGATATGTTTTGGTGATGAAATTGGTTGTCTTATTACAATTAGTTTGTGGTAAAGTGGTTCTAAAGAAAGAAAGTTGATGTAGCGCTAAGGTAATGACGATGAATGCGGTCTTAGGATCTTCTTATTACACCCGGTCTTATCGAGTGGGAGATGAAAGATTTATTGGTAGTTAATATAGTTTTCTTTTTTGTTTTTGTTTTTTTAGAACGCTAATTTTTAACTATCTTACAATTTTTACACCACTAAGCTATCTCACATGTCCTAAGCAGGACTTAAACCCACAATCATTTGGTTGGGGAGATTCTCATAAACTAAACCAACCCTTCCGTCACACTTTCCTATAATCCCGAGGAATCCTTAAAGGGTCTTTTAAGCAAGATTTTGGTTAACCCCTTTTTGATAAATTCACTAACATCCTCAAGCACAATAAAATCAACCAAAATTATGTAGCATCCCACAAATACATGTATATTTTTGGCCATTCCTATGAAGTTATTCTTGATATAGATCAACTCATTTCTCATCACCTCATTGTACCTACTTCTAGATATAATGTTCACTGGTGAGTTTGGGTCGATATAAGGGTGAAAATTCACAAATCCTCTCTTGCGAGTGATTTGTAAAATGTGAATTATGTTGCATGTTCCAAAAAAATTGATGTTGTAACGGCGGGTGGTCCGCTTCATTTTGTCCAAATTATGGGGCTTGTTCATCCAGGAGGTCTTTTAGATTTCCACTAAAGTCATCTAGTTCGATTCTCATTTCATTCTCTAAGTCTGAGAGTATTACAAAAGGTTCAACACCAATTTTTGGAAAGAGATCATCTAGCTCCAAAAAAATATCCCAAGTCTCAATTGATCTCATCGCTCATTAAGAATTCTTCCAAGTTTTCATATTCTCTGAAGCCATTAGGTACTTGGAAATTATTTATTGCACAAACATATGTAACAGGTAATGGAGGTATTCCCTTGTTAGCATTAAACATAACTTTTTCTCCCCTGACCTTTAACAAAATTTTCTTACTGAAAACATCAATCCTAGCATGCACAGTAACAAGCATTGGCCTTCCTAGTATAATTGGAACCTTGTCATCCTCAACAATATCAAAACTTATCCATTTTAACCAAGACGTTTTCAATGATTCCCTTAGGGGATTGCATTGATTTATCTGTCATTTCTATTAGCATTCTAACACGTCTAGGGTTACCCAAACCTAAATGTTTAAACAAAAGAAAATGGCATTACGCTAATGCTTGCTTCTAAGTCAGCTAATGCATTACTCACAGTCATATTACCGATTATACAAGGAAGAATGAAACTCCCTGGATCTTTCTCTTTTGATGGGAGCTCATTCTGTAGGACTGCTGAACATCGGGCACTTAGCTTGACCATAGACACCTCCTCAATTTTTATTTCCTTGGACATGAACTCTTGCAAACTTTTTTGTATAATCTAGAGTTTGCCTAACGACGTCAATTATAGGAGTGTTAACTGGTACTTTCTCTAAACTTTCTAGAAATGTCTTTTCTTGTTCTCCAGCAAGTCACCTTCTTACCTTTTCAACAAAAGTACCAATAACAAGCATTAATCTAGGAGTTCTGTTGCTTTCACCTATTTTCGTGACATTTTCCAGCTAAAATTTAGCCCAAGAATAGTGTTAAAATTAAGAGAAGTAAAACAATGATTATCTGGACTACTCTTCGTAGAGACTGTCTTGACTTGATTGACCGATTTAAAATCATTGGTCATAGAAGCATGGACTGCTTGGGCAAGTTGCTCAACCTTTTTCTCTAGTCCCTTGATTGCTGAATCGTGTCTCTTAAGGTTCTTGTCCGTGCTTTCTGTAAATCTTTTCATCCATTCTTCAAAACCGTCTTGCCTTTTAGTTGATTCCTTTACATATCTTTCGATGGTCTCCTCTATACTAGACCTTTTATCCAAGGTTAAGTGGCTTCTTGATGGTCCTATCATATATTTGGTAGTTTCGACCTCATTTTTTCCTTGTCCATACCCATGCGCCTTAATACTCTTTACTTCTTTTATTAAGTGGCAGTTTTTTACTAAATGCGTTCCTCCACACATTTCACGCCCTACTTGAATCGTATGCACACTTTCTTTGAGTTTTCTCATGTCGCGACCTAGATCATTGAGCTTATTTGTGATTACGCTCATTCCATCTGAACTGGTTCCTCCTAGACCTTGATTGCTTTCCCTGTTATGCCATTTCTGAGAGTGGTTAGCCATTTATTGAATTGCCACAAGAGCCCTGGTGGCTGTCATTGATGGTATCAGTCCACGAGAATCTAACATTCGACGGGTAGGAATTCCAAGTCCTTTGTATAAGATGCTTACTTTCTGGTAATCGTTGAGATTGTGAGTATGACATTTAAACAAGAGGTCATTATACCTTTCCCAGGCCTGGTATAAAGTCTCATTCCCTTCTTTTCTAAAATTATGAATATTTTCCAATTGTTTCCAAGTTCTAGAAGGTGGACAATATTTGAGAATGAAAACCCTTTTAAGCAGGTCCCATGTATTGACAGTCCCAGCAGGTACTCTTCACATCCATCATTTTGCAGAACCAACGAGTGTGATGGGAAATATGCGTAGCATTATCAGATCCTTTGATACTCCAGGAATGCTGAAAAGACTAGTAATATCTAACACCTCTTCCACGTATTTGTATGCATCCTCATCTTTGTTCCCGATAAAAGTATTGTCATTAAACTCTTGTAATAATTGACTTTTGATTTCAAAATTAACATTTCCCCTAATCTTAGGTCTCATTATTTATGTCCTTCAATTACTTTGAACAAAACCCAAGTACTACTCCATCATGAGCGTCTCAATATCAATCTCACCCATTTCTTCGAATTCTAATTCAAATGACTCTGATTCGTAAAAAGAGTAGATGTTATGAACAGACATTGGCTTAATATCCTTTCTGGCTTGAACTGTCTCTCTGGATCGCGTAAAGGGTGAGTATCCTAGAGTTTCCCCTTCTAGTCATGTACCTGAAAATTTTATGAAAGCTCAGTAGAATGTGAAGAACTAAAAGAACTGAAAAATAACAAAAATAAAAAATGCACAGGTTTACAGAAAATTAAATTAAAAACAAATTTTAACTCCTCGGCAACGGCGCCAAAAACTTGATGCGTGATTTGTTTTACTATTAATTTTGACAAGTTTTAATATTTATAAAACTCATTCACCTATGGTCTACAAATGCGCTAACGGGCAGAGAACCCAATCGTGTGTAGTGCAAGATTGATAAATCTGAGGTCGTCCAAAGAGCTAAGTGTTAGTTAATAATTTAAATGGTGAAAGTAAATTTGATTTAATTTTAGATAAATTCAGTAAAATAAATACCGAAAGTAAATTTGGAGATTAATTCAAGGGAGAAAATCATACTAGCCTAGCTACTTCTTTATTATCGTGAATATGATGTTTCCTAGTGTAATGTCTAATTACTGTTTATTATGGTGGTTCTAATATCGTAAGTTCGATTTGTAGTCTCAACCTAGCCTATAATTTATATGATCTCAACCTTGTTGTTCACGGTAGTCGGGTATCTAGTTCATAGTCATTAAACCCCCAACTATCCTAAAGACCTGTCTAAGTGTTGACATTCCCACTATTCGACACTAAACCCTCCTAAAAGGATTTACCGTGCTTTATAATTGCCTAATCTAATGCATGTGATAATACGTCAATCCATTACATTAAGAACATATTCAACCCTATCCCTAGTATCCTAATAAACTACCTTTCAACAGCTTACGCCTACTAAATGGCTTAAAGGAATGTACACTAGCCTCAACACTACCAAAATGCGGGGATCAATCAACAGGCAAATTTGATATCCAAATAAAAGATAATTAAACTAAGGAACATGCATAATCACAACAATAAATACATAACTAGGCCAACACTTAAGGTGCTTAGCCACTCATGCTAAAGATTGCAGAAAATATAATGAAAGAAACCATTGATCATATGAACATTATAAATCTTACAAATTGTTCGATGAATAAATAATACAAATACGGTTAAAAGCTAATCCTCTCTTAGAATGATGATGAATGGTGCTGGAAAACAACTCCCAAAGCCGCCCTAATTGTCACCTCTGACTTCCCTTTCCAATGTGTATCGAAATAGCAGAAGTTAGGCATGTATTTATAGGTTCGTATCAGCTACGACGTAGCCATAACTAATGTGCTACACCGCAGTTCCTTGAATGCAAATATCCATCCATAATCTTCACTAGCTACAATGTAGTTCATGGTGGGGAGCTCGACGTAGTTTCTTCACATTTAAAGTTCTTTATTAGAGCTACGACGTAGTCCCTACGGGTTAATTACGCCGTAGTTGGCCCTGATCCAGGATTCCTTAATTGGTTGATTCATTACTACAGTGTAGTCCCTACGGGTCAGCTATGCCATAGTTTTCACTTGAAAAATCTTCTTAGTTCATTTTTCACATGCATCCTTCCATTTCTACATCTTTCCGTTTTGAAGCTCATATTTTTTATAAAAACGAAATAGGAAGCAATTAAGTACCCATTTCTACATAAATATAACAATTATGAGCATTTTATAAATGATTTTGATATTAAAAAGCATAAAGTATTTTATATTATCACACTCTCACCCAAGAAGACGTGTGCTTGGATGTTGTTTGGGAGGATTAGGTCGTTTAGACGATCGAGTTGTGTAACTGTTGTCGTGTGCGAGTGTGTGTTTATTAATGGTTTTTGTGGGGTATATTTTGTGTTTAAGTGTGATATGTTTTGGTGATGAAATTGGTTGTCTTATTACAATTAGTTTGTGGTAAAGTGGTTCTAGAGAAAGAAAGCTGATGTAGCGCTAAGGTGATAACGATGAATGCGGTCTTAGGATCTCCTTATTACACCCGGTTTTATCGAGTGGGAGATGAAAGATTTATTGGTAGTTAAATATAGTTTTTTTTTTGTTTTTGTTTTTTAGAACGTTAATTTTTAACTATCTTACAATTTGTAAACCACAAAGCTATCTCACATGTTCTAAGCAGGACTTGAACCCACAATCATTTGGTTGGGGAGCTTCTCATTGATTCGCTAGTTTTATACACTGTAAAATATATATAAAATATAATATCTTAAAAGAGTAATTAAGAAAATTACCAAGTTACCCTTGATAAAATTCACTCTCAAAAATATATATAATATAATATAATATAGGATACGATATATTTTTAAAAACCGGGTAAGTATGATCAGCCACAGGTCGTTAATCCTGCCTAAACTGATTGTAAAATGAACTACGCTTAGGTTCGGATCCTGATTTGAATGAAGCAAAGATATTTGATTTGGAAAGATATGAAAATAAAATTAAATTGAACAATTAAACAAATACGGAAATGCTACTATAAAGCAAATTGACTAAGATTTAACCCTAAAAATGTAAACTAAAATTTCACTAAATAAAGAAAAAGTGCCGAAAAATAAAAGCCCTAATTTTTATCTTTTTATAAAAGTTTAATTAAACTAATTAGAAACTAAACCTAATTACTAATTAAAACTAGCAAGCTTAGATAAACAACTTAACTAATGGACTAAAGGGTGCAAAGATCTAAAGACTAATGGGGAAAACTTAATAACGAGACGGAGGGCCAACTTAGTTATCAACTAATTTGAAAGTTACACTTATCTACCCTGATAATCTATCCCGATCCACAAATTAAGTCTAATAACATTCGAAATTTTAAAGAGCCTTAAAATGAAAAACTCAAAAGAGCAACGTCTGTTAAAGGAAGCTAGTGGGAACAGAAATATAATAAAAGCCAACTTGGGCTGAAACATCACAAATAAGCTCAAGTAAAGCTTATTCTAAACTGACCTCTGAAAGGAGGCTTTAACCTATTGAATTTTACTAATTATAGCTCAAAAAAGCTTATTTATAAAAGCTCCAAAATAAAAGGAAAGGAATTCTAAAAAGCTTATGAATATGCATACTCTAAAAATGCAAAGAAACTAAGCAAGAAGAGCTTTTAAACTACTGAAAACTTAAGCATGAAAACAAAGCAAACCTCAGGAAATATAAAGCAAAACAACACAAACTCCAAATAGACTAAAAACATAAGAAGCTAAACTAGACTTTAAAACTTTAAGAACTTATTAATCTACTGATTATCCATCTAAATAAGCTATAAAACCTAGACTTAAAAGCTTGAATTAACTACTTTAAATCCTAAAGTTTTCTAAATTACTGTTTTTAGAATTTTAAGGTTTTTAATGACTTTTGACAGCAAAATAAGCTAAGACAATAAGCTAGAAAACAAAATAAGAAAGACTTAAACTTATAATAAGCTCTATAAAAACTTAAACTCCTACTGAATTTGGGAGTCTAAATCCAACTTATACTAAACTTAAAACTAGGCTAAAGGTAGCAGTACTAACTTATGTTAGTACTGCTAGTGTAAATATTTCAGCAGTACTTTCACTTGAAAGTTCTGCTGATGCACTTTGACTTTTAAGAACAGAATTAAACTATGAAATAAGCTAGAAAAATGAAAACTTAATAAGCATAATAAGCTATAACTAAACTTAATCCTACTGATTTAAGAACCTAAAATCTAAGCTAACAGTACTAACTTATGGTTAGTACTGGTAGTGTAAAGGTTCAGCAGTACTAACTTATGTTAGTACTGCTAGTGCAATTCAAGAGTGCACTAAACCAAACACCCCTTTATCATTATGACAGATGTAAGAAAAGCTATTTAGATGGAATCTAATGAACAAGTACTAAATACCAGATAAAAACTAGCTTAAAACAAACTTAATTAACAAATCTTAACAACTAAATAAGCCTTAATCTAAGATATAAACTATTTTACTATATTTTTGGTTTTTTAGAGGTTTTTAAGACAAATATATGAAAGACTAAGATCTAAACTAATTTAATCAAAAACAGATAAACAACTATGATTATTAAGCTAAATTATACTAAAATAAGCACTAATAAGCAAAGAGAATAAGCAAATAAGCAGATCTAAGTATAGAAAGCAATAATATCATTATTTAAAGCTAGAATTAAAGGAAATGAAAGAGAAACTTACAAACTCCTCTAGCTAAACAAGAGGACCAATAAAGGCAGCTACAAGCTCCCTAGCTTATTAATAAGCTAGGGTATAAGTCCTTGGGATCTCTTCCAAGTTAAGATCCCCTTCCAAAAGCTCTAATCCAATAAGATCCATGTAAGATTAAACTGATTTAAGGTTTAGATAAGATTAATACTGAATTCAATAAGCTCTATTTCAGCTTATAGACTGAAAGAGCTTTAAATGAGCTTATTAGCTTATTGAGACAACTTAGCTTATTAAGAGAGCTTATGACTTTAAATGAGAGCTTAGTAAATGAGATTTAAAACACTAAAGACTGAATTTCATTAATTAAAGAAACTGATTACATTACTTGAAAAAGGAAAATTACATTTAAGAAAAATACAAATTTAAGCTAGACTAAATTTTACTAAAAAACCTAGATATTGTGTGTGTGAGAAGTGAGGCCTATTTATAGTGCCAAGCTGAAGCTTCCAGACCCTCTTGCCCTGCTCTCCAATCTTTTAATCCTGGCCAATCATTTCTTCAATCATTTGAGCATCAATTGTAGCCGTTTGATCACCTTGTGCACACCTGAGGATTGCCAGCGTGTCATTCCCTTGATGTGACGTTTGTGCTAGTTTTGTGAGTGTTTTAGCACAAAAACCCACTTAATTTTGTGCTTTCTTCTCTTGTACATGATCCTCTCTTATGCGTCTTGGCCAATAGGAGCTTGATTTGACTGATTTGTCCATGACATCTTGATATAGACCACTTGAATAGACGTCCTTGACCCTCAATTTCTATTTGCCCTTTCTTTTACCTATGCTGGTGAAATGGAGAAGACGGGTGAATAGTAAAATGGGTTTGGCGCCCAATTTTGACAGTTAAAACTGTTGGATTTTTATAATTGCACTTTCAGTCCTTCTCTTTCTTTTCTTTTTTTCAAGTTATAAATAACTTTTGGAAATTGCAAGATTGGCCCTTGTGGATGTTACAAAAGGAAATTGGCTAAGGTTTTGGGCTTTTGGGGCTTCGGCTTTGTACTCTTCTGATTCTCGTGTCCGTGCTTGCTCGCTTTTGATTGTTTTCTTGTGATTTTTGACTTATCCATACCTGCACACACAAAACACAAATACAAGCATATTTTTGCCATTTTTGGTCTGTTTTGGGTTTAATTGAGTCTTTTTAGGTACAAACGGATATGTGTATTTTACACTTATCAAGCAGCTTTGTCGTTTTTAGTTCCTTTTCTTCTTCTTTGTTATACGTAGCTTCAAGAAGAAAGAAAAACACTACCAGCTGCTTTTTGATTTCCTTGTCACAAACTGAGATAATTGAAATGTTTCAAGTAAAACCCTTGATGCTAGATCAAACAACAATACCTGTTGTATAAAACTAAAACAGCAGAAACTTTCAACATAAACAACCTAGCTTCATGAACTTCGAACCAAACTCTTAATGATGAAACCCTAAGTATATGCTAACTTTGAAAACCCTCTTCTTCAATGATCGACACTTAGGGTTTTGGAACGATAAGTTTTAGGGTTTATGGATCGGTGCTTATAAAAACGCTTGCTATCAAAACCAATCAACAATAAATCTTGTGACTTCAAAACCTTGTTGCTATTGTAGCAGTTTTAACCAAAAACCTTAAAAGTTAAGGTTTTATTTGACGTTTAAGAACAGCAACGATCCATGAATCAGCAAACCAATATAATCATTAATGAACAGCAGTAAACAAGAAAACCTTACTTTTTGAAACCACCTGTTGCTCCTTCTTGATGTCTTGCGTTAATGTGAAGGGTTATTATATTCTTGATTTGAATAATTAAATTAGGAACAAAGAATATCATTAGATGCAAAATCAAACTCTTGAATCTTTTAACCACAGTTCTTGCTTTTACCGAATTAGGGTTTGTTCAAAACCCTAGTTTTACCGAATTTGATCACCGAAAAAGAAACAGAAACTCGATATTTATTTTCTTTCTTTCGATTTATAAAACCTTGTAGATCCTAGATCAAGAGCCACGTGGCTCTGATACCAATTGTTAAGAATCATTTAATCTTACTAGGATCGAAAATAACAAAGTATATAGATACGCAGCGGAATTTAAATAAAAGAACAATGTTATTTTCACAAGGTTTTACATTCATACAAGCCCTAATTCTATATGAATAGTATAGAACAATTACCTAACTATAAAATGATCAAAGAAACCTTTGATCTTAGAGCTAAACCACACTAGACGTCTACATCACACCTATAGGATACACATACACGTTTTGAGTGCACACACAATCACACACTAAAACAATGTCTATGGATCTCTTTATATAGAGAGTTCATAAGACTTATAAAGGAAATCTAATTGTATTAGGAAACAAAATCTTTCCTAATCTTTGATCTTTATCTTCTAAGCAAATCTTTTAGAATCTTCCATCTTTTGTAGAATTTCATATTGTTGACTTTGATCCTTTTGTTTCATTCTTTATCCTTTTAAGCAAGTTCTTTTGTATCTTCAAATCAATAATTCCCATCATAGTTCATTACTCTAACATCAGCAGTGTATCGTTTCTTATTAGCTTCAGTCATTTTAGACAGTGGTTTAGGTACTGGTTGTTGGGATCATCTGGATCAGTGATCATTGGCCTCATGTAAGATCCTTTGATAATTGAATACCACGTCTGCTCCCCATCTTCCCTTTATTTTCCAAAAACCTCCTAAACCGACTTTCCCATGGTGTATAATTCCCTTTCTTAAGAATTAGAGGTCTTAGTAGCTCCTGATTCAGCAAGAGTTTGTTGGTTTGAAGAAGAAATGTTGTGAATCAAACAATGAATACAATGTAAACTTGGATCGGTTTAAAGATTAAGTCTTGCAATCGTGAGATCAAAGAGAACTAACAATGAAGCTTTTACTACAACAGTATCAATACAAAACCTTGAAGATACGAAACATTGACTTGTACACAAAGTCTTAGTAACAAGAAGCCTTTATACAAAAGCTCAATTTCCAAAAGTAAGAAGATCCGAAACCTCTAAAACTGTGCTACGAAACCCCAAAGACTGTGTTCCGAAACCTCTGAAACTGAGATATGAAACCTTCAAAGTCGAAAACTGAATTACGAAATCTTCAATTAGGAAAGTTGTGTTACGAAACCTCATAAAACCAAGTCTCACAAAACCTTAATGTTATGAAATTGTGTCAAGTCTGTAATACAAAACCTATGTTACGAAACCTTTGGAAATACGAAATCTTGGTATATGAAACCCTCTGTTATGAAACTACGAAACCTTCCATATGAAACCTGTGATACAAAATCTTTAGAATACGAAACCAAGACCAAGTTCTTGATACAAAACCCCAATTACGAAACCACAGAATATGAAAGCTCCACAGAATCTTAAACCAAAATGGTTACTGAAAGCTCCAATATACAAAACCTCTACTTTCGTAAATTCCAAATTTCCACTACTTTTGTAAAGCTTAAGAAACCTCAACTTTTGTAAATTCTTTGCTACGAAACTATCAAGAAACCTATATATTTGATGTTATGCAGTTTGAGGTGATAATTCCTAAAGTTATCTTTTCAAATTTACTAAGTTCTCTGTTTCGAAAGCTAATTATTGGTTTACGAAAGCTAAGAACTAGTTTCCGAAAGCTAATTACTTACGTATGACAGTTACTGAAAGCTCAAACTACAATACGAAAGCTCAAACTATGATACGAAAGCACATTTCCCGCTTAAAAACAGTTACCAAAACCTTAATTCTACGATATGAAAGTTATCTTATTACTAAAAACAGTTTCTGAAACCTGTTATCTATGTTATGAAAGCAGTTTAAGCACAAAAACAATTACCAAAACTAGTTTTCATTGTTACAAAAGCTATCAAATTCAATTATTTCGATCAAAATCAACTCTAAACGAATAATTTTTGTATACTAGCTATTAAATCCACAATTTGACATTTTCGAAAGTTATTAATAGCGTTTTAGGATCACAATCACATCAAATACTAAATCTAATATCCAAATTATACGAAAGTTACACGTCCTCTTAGTTTCGTGTTAGGAATTAAGGGCTTCTACAACTTTGTACTGTTAGTTCAAATTAGTTGGCAAACTGCTTCTGCAAGCACACTTGAGAATGGAGACATAAAAATCACTACTACAATAGATGGGAAAGTCAAGGTTATTTCTGAGGCATCTATTAGAAGACATCTCAAGTTAAAAGATTCTGATGGTAATAGTACTTTGCCTACTTCATAAATTTTTAAGCAACTTACTCTAATGGGGTATGTGTCCAATTCTGATAACTTAACTTTTCAAAAGGGACACTTTTCCACTCAGTGGAAATTTTTGATTCATACCATCCTTCACTACTGGTATGTGTTTAATTACACACACCTTTTACCTTTAAAAACAAGTTAAAATAACCAAAAACGGACTTAAAATGCCAAAAATATGCTTGTTTTGCTAATTGTGTTGTGCAGGAACGGATATCTAAGAAAAGGACGAAAAACGAAGCCAAAACGACAAAACCGGACACGGAATGGTAAAGACAAAGTCAAGACAAAGCCCAAGTGTGAAAAAGTCAACCAAAGTCAACCCCGACAAATCCAAAGGCAAAAAGTGAAGAAAAATAAGCTTAGGGGCCAAAATTGCCAAGTCCCTAACTTATTTAATGAAGGAAATGAAGACAATGCTTGTGAGGGACCCAATCTGCCATTTCACCAAAGAGATACCACATGGGTTATTTCTGCCAACCCTCCAAAGATGTAACTCACAAGGACCATGAATGCAAGAACCTTTATAACATTCGGGGGGTGTTTTTGCCAAGTTTCCAAACTATCATACACCACATGGACTAAAATTGCAAAGCATATATAACCCATGAGGGACCAAACCTGTACAATCCACCAAACCCTCACCCCGTTTGAAACACTGTTTATCTTCATCAAACATTTCCTGCCAAACCCCAAACCCCACATCCTGTCCCTTTCCACCTCGTTGACCTCCCCACATCACTCCAAAACCATCACCACCTCTTACCCTACCCCCCACATGGGCTATCATCCAGCTTGGCGATCCTTGACATCTATATTGGCCAAGATAAAGGACGGGTGAGATCATTTCGTGTGGGCAGCAAGCTTAACCAAGGGCCAAGATTGATTTGAGTTTCCACTCTCACAGCAAACACATATGCTGTTTTGTCTCTACAAAAAAGCACAAGAAGAGAAGAAAAAGTCCAAAAACCCTAGCTTATTGGGCTATAAAAGCTTTTGTAAGCCATTGTGGCAAAGGAGTTAGTTTTTAGGTGTGTATTTTTTTTAAGTTCAGTCTTTAAGCTTTTTAAGTAGTCAAACTTTATGTACTTGTCTCTTTGAAGATTAATGGAAATTTATTTTTATGTTTTACTTTTTGTTCAAAGCTCTTAAGATATCTTAAGTCTTTTAAGCTCATACAAGTCACTTGATAATCATTTTAAACTGTGATACAAAAATTTGAGAAAAAAAATTCAAAGGAAAAACTACTGTTTGATAGCTATGGATGAATGAGCAAACAAGGATGGCTCATTGGGTTGTTTAGTTTAGCTTATTTATAAGCTTGGGTAGGTTTTAGAGCTTATTTAGGTTCATATAATCCTGTTTTGAGCAAGGATTAAGGTATGCTTTCTTTTTAAATTTTTGCTTAAAAATTACTGTAGCATTGCTTATTGATGACTTTTTGTGCTTATTTGTGTTTAGTTATGCTTAAAAGTGCCTTTTAGTTGCTCTTATTTCATTTACTTATCAATTGCTTAAAACTGCCTAGATAAGCTTATTTCTGTTGTTAGCTTATTAGTTTTTTTAGTGCTTATTTGTTTTTGCTTTTCACATTTTATTATTTAATATTGCATGTTTAGTAGTTGTCTTTAAAATTTTGAG
>BQNB010131621.1:0-18755 GCA_026074375.1 Tanacetum coccineum
GCTACTGGTGATAACAATATAATAAAAGATTGTGTTTATTTAATCATGTATTACTCCCTAGATTGCTTCTCCTAGTGTTGTTGCTTTGTCACATTTGTGATGATCTATGTAATTATTTCCTAAGACATGAATGAATTACACGAACCCACTGTCTATTTAATATTCCGTTAAGGCAATGCACAAGTAAGGTAGTATGAAGACTATTACAAGGCCTCTAAGAGTGTATTAAATGCAATTAAAATATATTAAGAGTGGATCAACCATATACGGGGCAAGGCAGTATAAAGACTGTTACCCGATGGTATTCTTTCTACATAATCATGTTTTCCTAGACATATCAACAGCAATACAGACAAAAGCTGGTTTTCTAAGACCTAACATGCATATTCATCACAAGAAGCAACACCACTAAGATTTACATCATAGGTTTCATACAATCATAAATAAACACAATAGAAGGTTTAGCCAAGCATGTTAAAGATAAAGCAAGAACAAATAAGAATCAAACAACACATAGACATATTGAATGATTAAGATAGTCTTAGTTGATTAAAACATGAATTGAAGGAAGTACAATAAGGTTTTGAGGCCCTAAAATTGTCCCTAACAGCTGCGAAATGAACTAGGGTTCGCCCCTTTCTTTTACTCTAAAGTTACACACTTAAAACCCTAAAAACGGATTTGTATATATAGGAAAATCGTTGCGACGGTGTCACATGTTAATCGTGATGCCGTCATGTATAGAATATTCTAGATAATGGGATGGGTTGTATAATCTGACACCATCTAGAGATCTTGTGACGCCGTCTTGAGATGGGTTGTGATGGCGTCAGGTGTAATCTGTGATGCCGTCTCCAGCTTTTAAGTAGAAATTCTTGAGAGATGTTTATGTAGGTTCGTAGTCTTGTCTGTTTCTTCTCTAAATAAGCCCAAGTCACGTGTATTTCCTCCAACTGCCTTCCAAATGCTAAATACCTGAAAAGGAACGATTAAGTACCTATTTTGGGCATAAATGCATGATTTAGGGGGTTAAACGACCCTGAAAAAGTGTATAAAATGACACCTCATCAGTCGTATCCCAAAACCAAGATAGGCTATATAGAGACCTATAGAAAGTATCTAAAGTATGGGTCAGATTGTCAAATACGCTGTATCATAACATGAATATGCCGTATAGACAATCTGACAATAATATTTCAAAAAACAGAAAAATAAAGAATTGGATAACGTCCAGACAATTAATATGCCGTACCCTGTGAGATTGGATACGCCGTATTGATGTCTAGGAAGTCAGACTCGATAAAAATTCAAAATTACAATCTGGGTTGTCTCCCAGCAAGCACTTTTCTTTACATCGATGTCTTTAAGTTAGACTTTTCTTCAGGCTCTTCATTCCTCCTCATGCATGCTAATGTGCCCACTTGTGAGCCTTTCCATAATCTTCTCGTCTCGAATAAATTCGGATCCAAGGTCCAAGATTCCTTTGTAAAAACCCTTCAGCTTTTGGTACGAGTGCGAGATTTCATTCATCATATCTTGTTTACTTACCTTCAGTACTGGTGTGATCTTATTACATTGTTTATTAGTGAGGGGTTTGAACCTCGGGTGTAATCCCACCATCTGATAAGTCACACTATCGTTACCATTAAAAATGGTAATCATTCTTTCAAACTGCTTCGTCCTAACACAAACCTCTCTACAAAATGGCTTTTAAATTATTACATCGCCCATTCCATCATCTCGGTAATTATTGATGTCTTTGACAACTGCAAAAATTTTCATAACAGAAAAGTTTCCAACAAAAATAGGCATGTTTATAAAGGTTCCAACCATATTTTTCCCATTGAATTCCATCTTGTCTTTCATTATTAAATTATAAAAGCTTTTAGACATCATATTAATAAGCAAGAGGGGAAAGAAATTAGCATCAACATATTCATATCTTGTCATGTAAGAAAACTTTAGATTATAAGCACAGTCGATATGGATTTTCATGTCAAGGTCTCAAAAACTAGGGTATTCTTCTAACCCTCCAATGATCTGATCAATGCACCTAGCTTTGTGTATATCTTCCATGGGTTAATCGTCAACCTCACTTTCCTCAATGGTGGGCTCCAAATCATCACCTTGATTTCTCCTAAGTTCTAATGGCTTATTTAGATCGTTTAATTCGATATAGTCTCCATTCAAGAAGTCTAACGATCTATTTAATATTAAAGTTTCTCCCATTAAGCTAGCCTCCAAATCAAGTTCCATCATTTCCCTTAAACTTAACATGTAGACACTTTTTATTATCTACTAGCAGGTTTAACACTTTTAAAAATAATTTTCTCATCTCCTAAAGTAATCTTTCGCTTAAAAACATCAATCTTAGCGTGGGCGGTAGACAAAAATGGTCTTCCGAGGATCAAGGGTACTTTGACATCCTCGGGCATATCTAGAATTATGAAGTCTACAAGGAAAACAAACTTTCCTATTCCTACTAGCATGTTTTCTGCAATACCTTTGGGATGTTTCACGGTTCTTTTAGCCAATTCAACACCTAACTTAGTATGAGCTAATTCGCCTAGTCCTAAATTAGTACAGGTCAAGAAAGGCATAACACTGACGCTAGCTCCTAAGTCAGCAAGGGCTTTATCAAAACAAATATTATTAATAAAACAAGACAAAGTGAAACTTCCTGTGTCTTTTTCCTTTTGAGGCAAACCATCATTCCAAAGCATAGTCCCAATTGAATAAGCATCTATATATTTTAGTCTACACGATCCCTTCTCATTATCATAGTGATATAAACGACCTGGAAACAGAATATCCATTTGGTCAAGAACTGAAAATAGCTTACTGTCCTGTAGGTTCGATACGGCATATTGGCTTAGTCCAATATGGCGTATCAGATTCATATCAGCATCAACAGTAGTCGAGATCGACTTGACATGATCTCTCGGGTTTATCTCGGTTGAGCCAGGTAAACTTCCAAATCCCTTTTTCTGTAGTACCTTGCTCATCTGCCCGATTTAAATCTCTAAAGTTTTGATCCTGGCTCCTTGATTTCTAATAGCGGCATCCGTGGAAGCTCGAATCTCTTTGATCAGGTTGGAGTTTTCTTCATGTCTTTTTGTTGATTCAGTCATAAACTTGCTCAACGATTCTTCCATTGATTGTCTTTGCTCTTGATATGAAGGGTTTGCATTATTTCTTTGGTAGAATCTTGGAGCTGCTGCCCTATATTGCCCTCCTTGTTGGAACGGTACACCAAATTGAGTATAATATGCTTCTTTAAGGGGTTTTCCTTCTTCTTTTAGTGGGTAATCCTTGGTGTAATGACATTTGTTGCATAATTCGCATCCCACTTGAGCAGCATATACTTTTTCATTAACCTTCTTGATTTCTCTTCCAAGGTTATTGAGTTGGGCTTGAATGGCAGCCAATCCGTCAGAAGTCTTAGTACTTCTAGTCCTAGTAGACGTTCTATTGTGCCACTTTTGAGAATGTTCAGCATATCTTGGATGGCTATCTTTGCATTAGCAGCTGTCATAGTAGGTTTAGTACCATTGGAATCAAGAATTTGTCTAGTAGGCACCTCCAATCCATTATAAAACAAGATCACCTCCTGCATCTCTGTTAAGTAGTGTTGAGGACATCTCATCAAGAGCTCCTTGAATCTTTCCCAAGCTCGGTAAAGAGTTTCATTAGGTTCTTGTTGGAAGTTATTGAGTTCCTCCATCTATTTAGCAGTTCGGGCGGGTGGGCAATATTTGTTTAGAAATTTCTTCTTCAAGGTTTCCTAATTCAAATTTGAACCGGATGGTTCATTCCTTAGCTAACGACGTGCGACTTCAGTTAGAGATATAGGGAAGGCTTGAAGCATTATTTGGTCTTGAGTTATATCTGGAATATGGAATAAATCAACGATCTCAAGGATTTTTTTCAATATGTTCATCCGCATCTTCATGATGCAACCGCTGAAAGTGTTATCACGTAATTCCTTAAGAAATTGGTCTTTTAGTTCAAAGTGAGCTTTGTCATCGATTTTTGGCCTAGTAACACCTGATCCATAGTCACCTCGGGTCTTGCACATGTATTCTTCGATTGTTTCCATCATTGATTCTGCAATTTCTCCTTCGGAATGTTCTTCTAGATCAGAAGATAGATCAAATTTAGGTGAACTCGATTCATCAAGACTTAGTGTCTTAAGGAGCTTCCAAGATGAGCAAAATTCTCGTTTCGGATCTTTAAATGGTGTGAATAGTTCCTTAGTTAAACTCCTTGTCATGCACTGCCTGAAACAGAGGATAAACAATCAGTAGGATAGCCTCAGAAGAGAGAAAATACAAAAAAAAACACAAAAACCAAATACAAAGAATCTGACTCTGCTATTATATCAGAAGATTGATACGGCGTATTCATAAAAACTTGATGTGTCTTCGTGTAGGTTGTTATTTTAGTTATCAAGTTTTACATTTATATTTTGCCGACTATTCCAAAAACAACACTAACGGGCAGTGTACCCGGTCAGATTTAGCTTCGTTGGTAAGTGGGGTGTCGATCACTAAGAGAGAGAGTGTAAATTCCTAGTTCTATAAGTATTTTAGTTAACTATTCTATGTCAGTTTTAATTATCTAAGGCAATTCTAAGTTAAACCTATGCTAAACCTAATTCTAACAGATAAAAGGGGGGTTTTCAGTCTGAGAGACTGGCACAGGTTTGTGGTGACTTTAATCTATTTAAAACACGATAACATACGCAAGCAGACAATTGGAAGATAGAAGAGCGGTCAAGTCAATTATAAGGAAACTGTATTAACCATGATCAATAAAATATAAAGCTGGTTTATTTATTTAGTGCATTAAGTGACTTATTTCGAGGCGGCATATCATTCTAAGATTTAGGCGGTACTTCTTCCTAAAACCTAGACACGTTAATTCTATCACAATTAGACGCATCCGCATAAAGCATCCTTTTTACTGATTATAATCTATCTTAAGAGATTAAAAATGGTGATCTTATTAAAACCTAGCCCGTCGGGACTTTACCCACTTACTGCTTAATGGCACTTTATATTCTAGTAGTCCACTATCCGAGTCTTTACCAAAGGAATCAGAATGTTATTTATTGATCTCAGGTCACCTGCTAGTCTAACTTGTTCACTAAACCAATGGTAAAGATAGGTCACTATTTGTGATCCTATGATTCTAGATATATAAATTGTAATATGGAGAGTTATCTTGGTATCTAGCTAACTTTGTCGGTATCCCAGTTGAATGATAGGTCGCGTATTGAATCACGTAGACAAGTATACATTGATAAACATAATCAACAATCAACCATAAATTAAGCATTCGTTATAAATAAACCAAACATTATATTATCATAATCATGGCTAATACCCAAGGGTATTAGCCTGATAACGCTCAAATTATACATGTTTCTATACGCGTTATCAATGCTTTTATATATATAAATTGGTTAAATATAAGAACCTTTGGAATAGAATAGAGTATATTTGCTATTGTAGGTTCTAAGTACATGTCGTGGAAGAAAACGGAAGAAAACACGAAGAATTGATGCTTAAACGAAGAAATAACTAAAGATAAAAGATCTCCCGACACCTGTCCACTGTTTTGATCATAACTCGGTCATACAAACTCCGTTTGATGCGATTCTAGCGGCCATACGTCCGGGAAAGAATTCTCTACAACTTTGATCTTTTGACCAAGAGCTAAAAACGCACCAAGTGCGGCGGTTTTACCAAAAAGTGCGGTGCACTTGCGTCTGATATAAATGCTATTAAATTTAACATTCATTGTAACCTTTCAAATGGGGGTTCTAGGTCCTTCTATGACCGACTTTGGGCACCCCTAGAGCCTATAAATACAGCCTCTAAGCCCTCATATCTCACACCAACACATCCCATTACACACACACATAGAAATCAAAGAGGAAAAGTGGTGAGGATCATAGGATCCAATGATCCAAACACCCCTCTAAACCGCCATGCTACCACTATTCTCCTCCATAAACCACCACTAAAACATATATTTCCAGAAGTTCTACACCATATCTAGATCATATACCATCCATTTCCATAACTTTAACACTTATCACTTTGATTCTTGGAGAATTCACACCAAATTCTCTTAAGATCATCACCATAAACCTTGTTACCAAACACTCTATTTGGTGATATGTTGCGAATTTCCAGAAATTACTTGGTATTTTCTGGGTTATCTTAGTAGCATTTGGTTGATGGTTGATCTTGGAATTTTTAGTTTTGGGATTGGTAGTTGTTATAGTCGAAATATTTGTATTGGTACTTTGTTCTCATATGTGAAACATGAATGATATTTGGATGATTTTGCCATGATTTATGAATATATATATACATGTTTATGAATTCGATGTTATCTTTCTTGGATCATTGTTTATCTCTTGGTATATCATTGCAATTGAAATATGCCGAAAGGGTTAATTATCTTGATGTATTTTGAACCGTTTGTCTATGACGTGTCAATATCATACTTGTGAGAATTGTGTGATAAATTGTTAATCAGCCCAAGTAAAATGATGTTTAAGACCCTTCCTTATGTTGACCGATCGGGTTGGGAGGAATTCATATATAAGCATATTTGATATAAACCATTCTTAATGCGCTCGTGATAATGTAGTATATAGGCCGAAAGGATTCTATGTTACCATTGGTAGATATGCTTGTTATTATGATTACCCGTCATATATGACTTGTAGGCTTTGTTTATATAAAGTCTTTCTCTATCTCTATCTATTATGTTATATCGATCATGCCTTGTTTCTTGCTTGCTTTATACACACGTTTAGCTATTTGACCCGTGACAATCATTTAGCTTTGTTACTTGATAAACAATCTGTGCATTGCTACAAATCCCGTGGATCGACCTGGACTTATCCAATACTATATTACACTCGAATAGGGTATACTTTCCTGAATAGTTGTGTTTTTAGTTAAAATCGGTATTTCTAGTTATTATAAATTTAAAGCTTGTAAAAACACACATCATAGCCCTTAACTATTGTAATGTATACAAGCATAATAATGCGCAACCAAGGTAACCTAACCGAGTTAAACGAATGATACCAAAAATTAAACGATTATTAAGAGTATGAGAATTACAAGGTGTTTCCTATGGAATTATGCACGTTGTCTGACCTTCTTCGCTCTTGTTATCATCTAAAAATCGACTTTTGTGGTTAAGGTATCGTAAATATGATCAAGCACACCCTAAACTTGTGTTTTGGATTTGTATTTATAGATTCTGAAATTTTATCGATACGCCATATTGGTTGAGGTCAATAAGGCTTATAGAGGGTTTTCTTGGAGTAGGGACCACGTTTAATATCTTCCAGAATCTTTAAATAATGTTCAATATGGCATATTATGTCTTTTGGATACGGCGTATACATCTTTAATTATGCATGGTTTCTTGTCAAGTGCAGGCACATATACGCCGTATCTTCCTTGTCGGATACGGCATATATGATGTCAGAATAGTTTCTTTAGATTTCATCATTAAAGCTCTAGAATGCGTGCTTTTAAGCTAATCTGCACAAAGTACTCCATAATTACTGCAAATAACAACTTTAGAGCATTTAAGTACCAATTCTTGTAATAATCATACAAAATGGGTAATTTACATGGGATAAATGATGCTATAAAAGTGACGTTATTTGATGTCATCACAAAGTAATTACCTTGATGGATATCATTGTCAAAAACTCCGAACTCTCGAACTTTGTCCCCAATTGTACGCTCTTGGGAACTAAAGGATTGTCCTCTTACATTCTTTCCGCTCCAAGCACGCTTGCTCATTGTCTACATCAAAGTTAAAACAAAAGCGGATCAGGCTGGGAATGGTGTTTTAAACCAGTGTTTGATTAGTGCCTCCAGATGGCGTCACGAATTTTTCTGACGCCGTCGCGGTGCTTTTTTTTTGAATAATCAGGTTACGCAGGAAAACTAAGTTTTATTCCGATAATCCCATTGCCAAGAACCCCCTTAAGATCAGAACCCACATAGGTTGCTCAAAAATAGGGGTTTTCCTACCCAAATCCGAATGGTATTTGATAATGTATCAAGATTGGACAATCTAGTATCAAAATCAATGACTAATTACTTGGATTCGTGCAAGATTAACCCCCAAATTGACTCATTTGCTCTGAGGTTTTACAAATGGGAATCTTGATCGAAATCAAACAACAAAGGGATTGGATCGAGGTGGAAAAGAGATTGAAAATGAATTAGATAGGTTACTTACTAAGTGAAGATGATTTCCCTAAGAAATAGCAGGGTTGATGAGGATTTCGTTCTTCCATTTTTCTTTTTGGTTTTAAGAAGTTGTGAAGAAAAGTGGATTTGGGTGTTTGGGTTATATCCTGTCGAGCTGGGAGCGACGGCGTCGCAAAAGCCCTGACGCCGTCAGGATTGTTTTATTTGCAAAAATCCCCCAAATTCTTAATAAAAATAGCCCCTAATATATTTTTCTCAAAACAAAATTCAATTTCCTCCGGGATCAAATGTTTGGTTGCTATTAATGATTTCGAAAAGATTGTGTGAAAGGGAATTGATGTTTATTGGGCGATTATCTCCACGAGGTGAGTGTCGGTTGGGTATCGTCTGGCCAACTGTTGAGTTTTCCGCGTCTTGTTGAGAACTAACGGTTCATTTACTCCTTGTGCCAGGTTTAATGCCAAATGAACGTTTTCTTGCAAGAGTTTTGTTGGGGAGGATTTTATGGGCGTAAATCCCATGGCAACCCTAAATTTCCTGAATCCCTCGCAAAAAGCACATTAGTGTCGGGATACCTTGTTATCTTCTCGATTTTTTTGATCCTATTCTTTTCCGACGTTATCTCTTCCTTTAACCTCCTTATAACCTCTAAGGAGAGTTGCATGAAATCATTCCTAATTACTTTCATATATTCCTCAAGTTTCTTAACTCTCTCTTCTTGATCGAGAATAAAGTTCATCACAAGATCCTCAAATGCTTCTTAGCGCGATAGTTCTAGGGCCAGTTGGTGCATTGTGTCGCTTGACATCCCAAAAATGCTCTCACTCCTTCTCATTTGCGTGATTGCTTCATCTATAAGTGTTCTGAATTTACACTCCATGATCCCTAATAGTTGTTCAAGGTCGGGGTTTTCATAGTTAAGGCTCTCTTTTTTTGGGATGATGGGGTCGTTCCACCCTTCATCCTCATATCGAACAAACTATTTAATGGTGGCCCAGGCTTTTTCTGCATTCATTTTCCTTAATCGTCCTTCAGCAGCATTGTCCACTGTTCTTTTTCGGGTTTGATCGATGTGATCGTAAAATATTTGGACTTAGAGCCAAAGATCGATGCCATGACGAGGGACTTTTTGGAGTAAGTCTTTAAAACGAGTCCATGCTTCAGAAAGAGATTTACCATGATGTTGTTGGAACATCAGGATGTCATTAAGAAATTTTGCAGTCATTCCCGGTGGAAAGAATTAAGCAAGGAAACGAGTAGTAAGATCCTCTTATGTGGAGATGGATACTGCTAGAAGACGTTCAAGCTAGTTGCTGGCTTGATTGCGAAGGGAAATTTAAAATAAACGCAGGCGCGTTCTTTTCCTATTTGCAACATCAAGGTCAAGTGAGTCCACAAGTTTTAGAAAATCCTTGAGATGTTGATTTTGTTCCTCAGACCGAAGTCCATGGAAAGAGCATCTGTTTTGCACCAACCGGATGGTGTCGGATCGCAGAGGCACCACATTGTTCCCATTGTGGAGCTCAATGGTGTTTCGATAGCCCTCATGGCTAGGTTTGGAGTAATCTCCAAGAGTACGGATAGGATTTTCGTTCGCCATGGAAGTCAACGAAAACATTTACAAAACAATTAACATAAAGAAAAGATAGACTACAAGAAAGCTAATATACTGAAAATAAAATTCTCACTTGATAGGAATCAAGCGAGTAGACCTAAGTTAAACAATGATCAAAACCTAACTATTCCCCGGCAGCGTCGCCAAAAACTTTGATACGATTATCGTAAGACTCGCAAAAGAGTATTACACATCCCTAGGAAGTGTACCTAATCGTTGTAGTGTAGTATAGGCAAGACTCGAGGGTTGTTATCGTTCTCTAGGGGAATAGGTTAGAAAGGCTCGAACTGAATCTAATAGAGGTCTAGGGGGTTGAGAGATGATTTTTTTTGTAATTTTATATTTTTATAAAAGCAATTAAGTATCATGATTTGAGAGGTTGGTTTGGTTTTCATTAATTAAACTTATAATAAGAAAATAAATCTAAACTACTTTGGTGATAACTTATATGGTAAACAAACGTATTGACTTAATCATGCACTACTCCTTAGTTTGCTTCCCCTAATCATGTTGCTTTGTCACCCTTGTGATGATCTGTATAAGTATTCTCTAAGTCATGAACGAATTACACGAACCAGCTGTCTATGTAATATTCCGTTAAGGCAACGCACAAGTAAGGTAGTATGTAGACTATTACAAGGCGCCTAAGAGTATACTACAAGAAATTAAAATACCTTAAGAGGGATCAACCATATTAGGGGTAAGGTAGTATGAAGACTGTTACCGATGGTATCCTTTCTACACACTCGCTTTTCCCTAGACGTTTATGCCAATTTCATATCTTATGGCTGGTTTTCTAAAGCCTAACGCGCATATCCATCACAAGAAGCAATGTTAAAAGGATCTACAAATTGAGTTTCATGCAATAATAAGAAAATACTAATAGATCTAGCCTTGCATGGTAAATAAAGAAGAAGAACAAGAATTTATCACAAAACATATAAACATATTAAGTGATAAGGGATAAATGAACTTCACTTGATTAAATCATGCAGTTGAGGCTGTTACAAGATGGTTTTGACACCCTAAAAATGAGCCAAAAGGCTGCTAAAATCGTCTTCTAAAACTAAGGTTCGTCTCCCAAAAGTTACACACTTAAAAACCCTAAAAACTACAGGTATATATAGGAAAAGAATTCATGATGGCGTTGCAAGATTCGTGACACCGTCGCATCATTGAATCTTCTAGGGTTTCTTCTGAGGTGGTTACGTTTTGACGACGTCACTTGTGTGTTCAGACGCCGTAAGGTTTGTCGACGTCGTCTCCAGACACTGTACGCAATATCTTCAAAAGAGTTGGTGTAGAGTCGTAGTCTTGTCTGTTTCTTCTCCAATTGAGCCCAAGTCACGTGTATTTCCTCCAAAAGCCATCAAAATGCTAAAAACATAAAAACAAATGATTAAACACATAATCTGGGCATATTTGCATGATTTAAGTGGTTAAATGACCTGGAAAAGTGTATAAAATGACACCTCATCAATCACCGTGTTGAGCCAATCTGTGGTTTTACCCAATATATTAAATGTTTCGTTACACCATTTCCCCTTAGCCAACCTTGTAGTCTATATTTTCTTTTTGTTGAAATCTCTAGCTACTTAAGTCTATGGTTCAGGGGAATGCGTTCAAAAATTTTGTGCGTTCGTGGAAGATTTATCATTTTTGATCTTTGAAGACCCCCCTTGTATCATCACTTTCGATACTATTCATCTCAAGTGGAGGGACGTACATATCTTATTATCATATGCTACTGGAGTATCGTGTAAAAGATGTATGAATAAACTCCTGTAGCATCTTCATGTTGGTTACGTGTTATAAAACCAACTAGTTATTCGATATATGGAGATGGTGCACCTATAAGTCATGTGTATGATTTTGGAGGTTGGGCTAGTTTGATCTGCTTCATCATTTCAAAGCAAGACTTCATCATTACATCCGATACTAGCCCATTATTGTTATGAAGATTAGATTTTCGAATTTGGACACTTGGACTTATGGATGGACAGTGTTAGGGATACCACTATCATTAGAATCGGCAACCATTCTAGATGCTGGAAAAACAGTGGTCAATGGTGAAACAAGGACCATAGTAGTAAAGAAGTTGGTTTTGCAAAACTCAGCATCCAAACAAAAAAGGAAAGTTGAATAATGGAGAGTTGAATAATAGAGAAGGTGTCAGTTTTGTGATCTTTAGGCGTTCTTGGTGTTAATGGTTAGGTGTTTTATTTTGGAGTATAGAAGTGTTGTATGAAGTTCGGGCATGAAGGTGTTGGTAATAACGATGATGTTGTTTTTCATTGTAAGTGTTGACAATATGTTTTAAATTGTGATGTACTTAAAACTATGTGGTGTTATGTTTTTGCTACCTAGTCCTTTTATCTTGAAGATGAAATATTGCATGTTTTTTAGGCATACATTCTATTTAGCGGTTGATAGCATTTTGGTGATTTTTGTTATATTCAAGTGCAATGGGTTTAATGGCTTATGGCGATGAGTCCTTGCCAGTGCACTATGTGATTTTATCAGACCCTTTGCATATAGACTTTGCCAGTGTACTTAACACTTTGTTTTATAAAATTGGAAAGATTATACAAACCTTAATACAAAAGTATCTTGGCAATTATTGATCTCCCGAGTATCGTTTCGAATGAGTGGTAAATTTGAAATACGTCGGTCAAGTTTTGTTTGATGCTCAGTTATCACAAAATATTTTCGTTTCTTTTTTAGACTAAGATTTAAATAAAAGAGAGAAAGGGGAGGCAAAAAATAATTTACAAATAAACTATGAGAACAATAAAAGGCAAGGATCTAAAAGCATAATCTATGGGAATATGTTTGTTTAGAAACGATGGTTAAAATATCATGATTAATAAAGTAGTTATTTTGGTGATCTAAAACTCGTACAAGTGTTAATCTCTTAATACTGTTGTATGTCAATTTTAACACTTATACGCGCACAATAATCCAATTAGTTGATAATCTACGTTAATATATTGACTATTAGAGAATTTTTATTTTTACCAACGACTTTTGCCCGTCAAATTGAATAAAAACAATCTAAGGAAACCGTAGGTTGGATGCTCCTATTAATGGCTCACAAGGCTAAATTAGGCGTTTTGTAGTAAGGGTTAGCCTTGCGAATTTGATGCGCGTCTTAATCTCCTTACCTTGAGTTAGAGTTCCCTTTCAAAATTAAGGTGCCAAAACCGATTACGCGGACCGTCCTCGAAATTTTGGTCAAGCCTCTCCAAATTCGTGAAACTATCCATTACCAAAAATGACTAATCCTAACCTCTAGTCAATATACTAACCTAAACTAACAACTAATATCACCAACAACAACTTCCCTAAATTAATCTCAACATCCTAATCACCGATTTCTAAACAAACATAAATAAACTACTCGCAAAATATCAAAACTACGCTACGAGCAACAAGCAAAGCTACTATAATAATGACTAAGCTAAACATGGAAATAAACATAAATATAGATAAATAAAGAGATAAGGAAAAGATGAAACCCGGAATTAGCTCGGTATAACCCGGGGATAATGACGACTCCAACAAGTACCAAACTTATAAAAATTAAAACTGTATATAATAAAAAGTGTTTTTAAAATAAATAATAAAAAGAAATCCACAAATTCTATAAAAATTAAAACTTTATAAGAAAAAAGTGTAAAAAAATGAGATTTAATATAAAATTACAAAAAACTTATAAAGGAAAATGACTTAAAAGTGACATTTTTATAAAAAGTTTTAAACTTTATAATCTAAAAACAAAAAACTAAAAGATTTGTAAAAAAAAATTAATAAAAAAAGTGATTAGAAAGGGGTTAATAAGAGATTAAGTGGGTATAACATAAAAACCATAAATTACTCATAAAAAGCTCAAATAAATATATGTTATGAGGAATTTAACAAAGAATAATAATATACTAAAAGATGAAAGATTAATACAAAGTTTTACTAGTTTAAATAAATTGAAACTAATATAATAAAACTAAAAAAAATAAAAAAAGAACCACATGAATAAAAAAGAAAAAAGAAAAAAAAGGAAAACAACATAGAATAAAAAGTGAAGATATATATGATGATAACCAACTTGCCGCTGCTCTCTATGTTCTCCTCGTAGGTTAAACAAGGCGTCTATTATCATAGTTTGCAAAAAAAAATAGACGGCACCTGTATGCAATTGTGTTTAAACATAAAGGCGACACAAAACACCATATCACATACTTTCTCAACCCTTTCTTCGAATACTTCTTTATATGTCGGCTGTATAAAAGAGCATACAGTTAGTTGCAGCATACTTACAATGAAATGAAAAACAAACGGGAACGATTAGAAAAAGAATACGTACCATGATTTCTACGACATGCGTGTTAACCTACTCTCGATAACTTTGGACATTCTTTAATTTCCTACATATACATAAATAAATACGAAAATATCCATTGGGTTACATCTGAAAAGTAACAATGAAAAAAATAAGTATTCATACTTTCTCGCAACGTGCTTCGCTTGGCGCGTCATTTGAAGCCCCTATTAAACGACGTTGTTTCAATCCGTGGATGATGGTATGTATAACTATAACAAATGAGGCTCAGACTTATGAATACAGTAGCGAGACCAAACACCCGACATGGCTGCAATCACACACACGATGTAACTGCCCAACCAAGATACAGGTGTGGGTAAACTACACATACTAAACAGAAACCAATCATCATCGCCCGCGACATTATAAATATCCTCCTTTGAGGATGGAAACGACACAGTTTACCTACGACTTATACATACCCTTTTCATGGATCAATACGATGTTTGAACGGACGCATAATAAACCGCGCTTGCATTAATCCATGCCATGGGTGCACCTGTGGAGGTTCTAAAGGTGAGTGATTCCCACTCTATACCATCATTCCACTTTTTCGAATCCCTTCTGCGCATCAGAAGAACAAAGTTGAAAGATCAGAAACACTTGAAAATAGGAATACAAATGTAGATGCGATACTAAATACCCACCATGGCTGCAACCACAATCCAGGTGTGGCTGCCCCGCCAAGATACGGGCATTGGTGTGACAGAATAGATGAATGCTTCCTAAAAAATAGGAAAGGTAAAAAAACATAGTTAGCATTTATGTTGAATAAGTCAAGTAGATGTGGCAAGAAAATGATTCATACATAAAATTAGCAAGGTAAGTACATACAAAAATCCATGGTTTATCATGCTTTTTAAACTTAACATACACTTATCCCATAAAACCCTAAGCAATAACCATCATTAGTTCATACCAATTTTCTCAAATGAACAACAACCCTAAATACCTTTTCAGATGCTTACCTTTCACCAAAGCAAAGATAAGTAAACAATACCTGAAACATGGAAAAATACATTGATACGACCCTATTAGGGGTTGTATCAGATAGTAGTACCACTTCAAGCATGTGCTTGCTCCTTAAGAAGATAGAGAGAAGAACTAGAGATATTTTGATTGTTTAACTTCATTGATTACTTTTCATTAATGACAAGAAACCTTAAATACTAATTATGTAATAACTCATACAAACACAAGACTTATCCTAAAACATAACAAACACTTATCCTAAACACATATCCTAAACTATTGATAAGTATGATGGTTATCTCAACCCATTAAGAAATCCCTATGCATATCCACATGTGTATCATTCCTCACCCCTTCAAAACCACCTTGCCCTCAAGGTGTTGTCTTGAAAAGCACTCTAAGATCCCATATTCTTCTTTGAATTGCAGCCTCCATCTTTTTCTTCTTTATGTGCTTGTCATTAAGACGCTTCAACCACGGAATAAAAACACGTAGGGTATAAACAAAATATTGGACTTCTTTATGAACCCCTTTGTTATTTCTATTTACCACGCGTATAACCCTATTCCCATGATCTGCGTTCTTTTCATTATCATTAAGGTAGTCAATTTCATGAGCTAGAAACCAGGACACATCTTCAATATGTTGTCTTATATAGCCAACATCAACATTGTCTGTATCATCATCCCCTTTAGAAACTTGTTAATCATCAATATTCTTGCCTTCTTCATCTTTAACGTTTTCGATCTCTTGATCAACAACCTTTTTCACTTCTTATTTATTATTCATGTTAGGGTCTTCTTGATCACCAACATTATTAATGACTGCTTGATTATTTTCGTACTCAAAACTGGCCTCGGTGATACGGGCTCTGAAGAAGGCTTCTCCCAAAGTTGAAGGAGTCGACCTCAAAAGTTCTCGAAGTTGTAGCTTTGTGAAGCGTGCTTTCGCTGCATGGGCTAATGAAAAAGCTTCGCCTAAAGTTGTGGGGTTTGATCTTAAGAGTGCACATTGTAGAGCCGGTTTAAATCCAGAGATATAAAACGTTTTAATTAAAGATTCAGAGATCCCCGTTACTCGATTTATAAGCCTCTTAACCTCATTCTGGTATTCGGCCACCGTACCCATTTGCAAGAGCTTAGATAGTGCGTATTCCGCATCTTGATCGCTGCCGCCCGATGCCATGAACAGTCCTCGTCGAACAATAACTCAAAGAACAGAAATTTTTTTATTTTTTCCCATGAACAGTAACGATGAACAGTACCTCATGAATAGTACTATAAAGAACAATGTGTGTGAATAGTACTCCGATGAACAGTAGCTTTTTTTGGAACCCAACCCTCTCAACGAGAGCTCTCAATGAAAGCACCAATTGATACGACCCTGTTAGGGGTTGTATCGAATAATAGCACCACTTCAAGTGTGTTCTTGCTCCTTAAGAAGATAGAGAGAAGAACTAGAGATATTTTTATTGTATAACTTCATTGATTACTTTTCATTAATGACAAGAAACCTTAAATACTAGTTATGTGATAACTCACACAAACACAAGACTTATTCTAAAACATAACAAATACTTATCCTAAACACATATCCTAAACTATTGATAAGTATGATGGTTATCCCAACCCATCACAAAATCCCAGTGCATATCCACAGACATATCATTCGTCACCCCTTCAAAACCACCTTGCCCTCAAGTTGTTGTCTTGAAAATCACTCTTAATTCCGGGATCCCAAATTCTTCTTTGAATTGTAGCCTCCATCTTTTTCTTCTTTATGTGCTTGTCATTAAGATGCTTTAAAAACGGAATAAAAACATGTAGGGTATAAACAAAATACTGGACTTCTTTATCAACCCCTTTGTTATTTCCATTTACCACGCGTATAACCCTATTCCCGTGATTTGCTTTCTTTTCATTATCATTAAGGTAGTCAATTTCATAAGCTAGAAACCAGGACACATCTTCAATATGTTGTCTCATATAGCCAACATCAACATTGTCGGTATCACCATCCCCTTCAGAAACTTGTTGATCATCAATATTCTTGCCTTCTTCATCTTTAACGTTTTCGATCTCTTGATCAATAGCCTTTTTCACTTCTTGTTTATTATTCACATTAGGGTCTTCTTGATCACCAACATTATCATCGACTGCTTGATTATTTTTGTCCTCAAAACTTGCCTCGGTGATACGGGCTCTGAAGAAGGCTTCCCCCAAAGATGAAGGAGTCGATCTTAAAAGTTCCTAAAGTTGTAGGTCTGTGAAGCGTGCTTCCGCTGCACGGGCTAATGAAAAAGCTTCGCCTAAAGTTGTGGGGTTTAATCTTTAAAGTGCACATTGCAGAGCCGGTTTAAGTCCAGAGATATAAAACGTTTTAAGTAAAGATTCAGAGATCTCCGTTACTCGATTTATAAGCCTCTTAAACTCATTCTAGTATTCGGCCACCATACCCATTTGCAAGAGCTTAGATAGTGCGTATTCTGCATCCTGATCGCTAACGCCCGATGCCATGAACGGTCCTCGTCGAACAATAACTCAAAGAACAGAAAAAAATTTATTTTTTTCTAATGAACAGTACCTCGTGCTCGAAATGTCGCCGAGAAATAGGTAAAATGTTGCATTGAGTAACCCCGTGTATCTTTAATAGGCTATTAAAAATCCTTACTTGATGGATACTGGAATGCTAAGAATAGAGGTGTTATATTTATTCGACACACAAAACCCACGTGGGCTCCCTCGTAATTCAAGCACGTTTACAAATGTTGTGGTCTAGGTCTATTACAATGAATGACGAGGCCACAACATATGTAAAGCGTGCTTGAATTACGAGTGAGCCCTTGGTGGGCACGACTTGCACAATTTTGGTAGCGGACATAATATAAAACTAAGAAAAACATCATGAGAACATGTAGCTTCAGAAAATGTATTGTTATGAAAGACAAGCAACAAATTAAAGGTGGTTTGTTCAAATCATCTCAAGTATTATGTGGAATACTATATAGTTATATTGTACCTTAATATGATAAACTATTTTTTAATTCGTAACTTATCATGAAACTGTATTAGTTGGCAAAATGTGTATATGTCGTGTTTGTGTCATGCTATGAAAAACTATGCGCATTTAGCCGTTATATATTTATTTGAGCGTTACACAAGAAAAAAACCGATAAATCAAAACCAAAAAACTGAAACTGATTGAAAGACCGATGGTTCGGTTTTTGTATTTTATAAAAACCAAAGTTTATGGTTCTGTTTACTTTTAGCAAAAACACCAAACCGAAAAAAACCGAACCCAAAAAATACATACAATCCTAGAAACTCATTTTTCTATTGCTTCTTTAATGTGTTATTTATAATTCTAACTATATACAATCATTAGGAAAACCGTTTGCAAAACGGAGCCCCGACCCGAGACCCAACCCACAACCTGGCCCAAAACCAGCCCATTTTCGAGCCCAAAATCCAGCCCATTTTCCGGCCCAGCTCATTTAGCATATATTTTACGAAATACCCCCACACTATGA
>BQNB010131622.1:0-18755 GCA_026074375.1 Tanacetum coccineum
GTGTAAAGTTTTAATTGAAATATTAATATTTTTATTAGGCAAATATTATTTTTAGTTGCTTGTTACATATACTAGATGTTAGGATAATTGGTATAGGGATCTTGTGATATTATAAAGTTATATATAATATATATTTAATGTCAACAAACTTAAATAAAAGATGGAGATGAGAGTGAGGAGGTCATTGATGATTTTGATTCTTTTTCCTTATTAAAACTATAGATACATCATTCATGAAGTCATTAACTGTCCCATTTGTACTACTTTACTATTTTTAAATTTAGCAAATGATATCTGTGAGTTCATGAAAACTTAAAAAGAATTTATACGAAAGAGTAAAAGAAATGTACCAATGGTTTATAAAAAAAAGAAAAAAAAATGTACCAATGCAAAAAGTTTTGTCTAGGAAGTATGCATTACTAGTTTAATGATATCTTTGACAAACAAACTTATGATGTAAGTATAAATGAAGCCGAAGTGAAAAACGTAATCAAAGCTTAATTTTTATGAACTACATAAAGCAGTTTTGTTTGTAAATTTCGTAAAAAATTATTCTTTTAACGTTTTGTACCAAACCTGCCTAAAGTTTGGTAAAGTATGGTATTCTTTTTTACTAAACGAGAGTAAATTGCAAAAACAGTTCATGTGTGTTGTGAAATTGCAGGCGCAATCTATATAATGTCAAAAGTATACGCAACTAACGTGTAGAACTTTGATGAGTATATCGTTCATGTTATTTGGACTGCATCTGCTTTTTAAATTTTTATTTGCATTATACAAGGGATGATAATCGCACACTTCAATTTTTCACTGAAATAATAAAACATACGTCTACATTTTGACCAAACTATGTGAACCTTTTTGGCAATCTAATTTAAGAGTTGAGATCCTCAAAAAACAAGGGCAAAAAAAAAAAAAATGGGTTAATCCTAACCACTCATTTTTTTATCATCCACTTTTCCACATTTTTCTTAAAACTCAAATATCTAGCAAACGATAAATCGTTAAACAAAAAAAAATACACCATCGCGACGAGTATTTTTTTATCTTTCTATAGAGGGGCACTTATATATACTTTCGACGAACTTTTTTCGAATTTTTTTTTTCAATCACGTCAGAAAAAATCTCATGGGATTTTTTGAAATCACATGAGATTGTGATACAAATCTCATGTGATTTTTTCAGACGTGATTGAAAAAAAAACGGAAAAAAAGTTCGTCGAAAGTATCGCAACGAGTAATTTTTTATCTTTCTATAGAGGGCACTTATATATATATTTTCGAAGAACTCTTTTTTCGATTTTTTTTTCAATCACGTCTGAAAAAATCACATGAGATTTGTATCACAAATCACATGTGATTTTATGAAATCACATGAGATTGTGATACAAATCTCATGTGATTTTTTCAGACGTGATTTTTTCAGATGTGATTTTTCGACGAACTCTTTTTTCGAATTATTTTTTTTCAATCACGTCTTAAAAAATCACATGAAATTTGTATCACAAATCACATGTGATTTTGTGAAATCACATGAGATTGTGATACAAATCTCATGTGATTTTTTCAGACGTGATTGAAAAAAATCAGAAAAAAAGTTCGTCGAAAGTATCACAACGAGTATTTTTTTATCTTTCTATAGGGGGCACTTCTATATACTTTCGACGAACTCTTTTTTCGAATTTTTTTTTCAATCACGTCTGAAAAAATCACATGAGATTTGTATCAGAATCTCATGTGATTTCAAAAAATCCCATGAGATTTTTTCTGACGTGATTGAAAAAAAAAATTCGAAAAAAGTTCGTCGAAAGTATATAGAAGTGCCCCTCTATAGAAAGATGATTTAATTCTCGTCGCGATGGTATGTTTCGTTTTGCGTAACGATTAACGGTTTGTGAGATATTTAATTTTTAAAACATAGAGTGAAAGTGGGTTTTTTAATTAAATTAATATAAGAATTAATCTAAACCATTAGATGAAAATAAAATGAATGGATAAGATGAAGCGGTTTGTTCTTTTTTTTGACCATGTTCCTTATTGAACTTTTCTCTCTAATTTAATTTGTTATAATTACTTTCATTTAATTTTATACAAATACTTTTTCTATTTACTTACAAAATGCACAAAGTTTTAAAAAATCTCACTAACACTTTTCACCAATCGAGTATCATCTCACTCATCAAACTCTCTTCTCCGCATCTACAATGCAAAAAGTCTTTAATGACTTTTTGTATTTAATGCATTTAATGCAATACCACATTTAAAGCATACCACTTTGAGGAAAGACTTGTAATGTACCAGGTTTTTTATAAAAGCTTTTCAAAAAGATATGAATGCAATGTTAGAAAATCTTTTCAAAAGACTTATTGAAATAGTAAACGGTCATTCTTGATTTTTGCATTAGTTAAAATAAAAAGTAAACACTTATTTTAATACATCTTTAAATAGACACGTGAATACTTATTACGAGACGGAGAAACTATTATTTTGCAAGAAAATCCAAAATTACGAATCCAAAAACAGAAGTGGTAATAAATGGGTTAGATACAAAGTGCCACGCAGTTGTGTGTGTGGCTAGAGAGGGTGCTGAAAAGGCATGAAATTGAGTAGGGATGAGCATATGGACCCGAATCCCGGTATCGAACCGGAACCGTATTGATTCCGTATCGAAATGGTACCGAATCCCGGTATACGGTACGGGATCGGTACCAAATCAGGAAATTACCCAAAAAAAGGGAAAAATTATCGATTTCCCGGTACCGGTACCTGAATCCCGTTCGATACGGTACCGATACCACTAATTTATGCTCGGGAAAAAATCAGTACCACTAATTCGGTACGGTACCGATACGGAACCGGTACCGTGCTCATCCCTAAAATTGAGGGAAATCGGCCAAATATAATTGGAAATTCCCGAAAAGGCATAAATTGGGAAATGACATTTCGATCTTCTATTCTCCCAAATATGTCGGCGTTACATTTTACACTACTGCTTTTTAAATATAAATATTGATTAAATATTTACGTTAGCAGACACAACATAAACCAAAAGTATCAGACCCGAGTATTTATAGTATTAACAAAATTATAATAATATTTATTTGTTTAAGCCTAACCTTTATCCTATTATTTTCAGTAATAGTACCTTTCTAGATGATGCTTACATAGTAATGGTTTTTATTTTATTTTTATTAACCAAGTGTTGTCTAGTTTAAGTCTTGAAAACCACAGAAAGTACAAAAACAAATTCCAAATAGACACCCATATTCACACACAAAGTTGCCGTCTTTAATAAATTATATGTGGACTTTATCTACGATATTGAAAGCATGACAACACCTTTAAACAAACTGGGATATATATCTATAAACAATAGTACCAAATTCTTAATTACAAGGTGATGATGTGTTTTTGTCCTAACTTAGGAGGAGATGAGGAGGATGGAGCCTACGGGCACCTACGCTGATGATGAGATCCAATCGCTTGGCGTTAGAAGGGGTTAGCCATCGAGGGCCATTCCGGTGTTCGGTAGGGTATTCGCCAGTCAAGTACGGGCCACCAGCGGCCCAAGTACGCCGCCGTCTGAAAGCGAGCTCACACATCCCTACCACAAAAAGGGTGGACATTCATGATGAAGTCTTTTCAAAAGTAGACTAAGTACTCACGATTGGTTTTTCACAGTTGAGTCAGGTGGTTCCATCGGGGAAGGACGGGTCGCGGGGCGATGAGGAGAGTGCCGGAACGACACAGGAAGACGAGGATGAGGATGGCGATGACGATAGTTAGTTGTGTTATATATGGGTTAGTATGCTACATTGTTACTTTATGTTAAATATTGACTTGTATTGACTTGTTTCCCTATCTTATCATGTTGAATATTGACTTGTAGCCCGTTTATCGACTGGAGACAGACACGTAATTGTAGGACTTAATTCGGCCTTTTGGACGATTTAGCTTTCTTTTGTTTATGGTTTTGGTACAAGGTGTGAGTATCTCGTATTGCGTGTGATTCGTCTATATTGTATTGTGTTTTGTACAAGTTGATGATGGTTATATAGGTGTTGGTACAGGTTTAGTTTGGTAGCTTTTTTCCGGAATAAATAAAATAATGGGAAAAGGCTGCTAGTGAAGGCTGCATTTAAAAAATAGGAAGACTATTCCCCTGGCGACATGTCAAACGGGGATAGTATTAAAAATGCAGATTTATCTTAAAAAATTGCTGGACTATCCCCGGCGACATGTGGTCCGGGGATAGTGCCTATATAACTATGGCTTAATTATGTGTCGTAATTACTAATTTAACTTGGACATTCCCCAGAGAAATGTCGTCCGGGGAATATCGTTCACGGTGCTCGGACACTAAGTATATTTGGTAGACTTCGAGAATAATACTTGGGATCCACCTTGTCGCATGGGGATTGTCGCCGGGGGAGATGTATCCACTTGCGAAGCGGTTCCATAGTGAACATTCCCACAGCGACAAGTAGGCACAGGGAAAGGTATCCCAGCGGACATAAGTCGCCCGGGAAACCCCCAAAATGTCGCTGGGGATAGCGGTTAATGTTGTAGTGTATCAAGCCACTTAACGAATTGATCGGCTATGGTAGCCCTCTTTTCTTTGATATCTCGTGGGTAACGTTTTGGAGGCATGGTACGCTGCAATGAAAGCACCATTGTTATAGACCGATTTGTGATAATCTAATCTAACAAGAAACTAAATTTAGAAACGAGATGATAAGGCTCGTTTGTGCTAGAGCAGTTTGTACTTGTGGTTATATTAATATTTGAGGTCTTTGCCAATGTTCAACTCGAGCTATCTCGTATTGAAGCCCAATGACTAGTGATTAACTTTATTAGTGTTTACTTGTAAGCATTCATCTCCTCGTTAACTTCACATTTGTAGGGTTGTAAACGAATCGGACTCATCTATAAAATGAACAAGAACAGAGTTTTGTTCATGTTCGTTTATATAATTTTAGCCGGGCAAATAAACAAACACGATCACTTAAACAAACAAATCATCTTGTTCATGTTCGTTTATGTTCGTTCATTAAGATACCTAATCGAACTATAAAGAGTTTACGAAACATTACGATCGGAGTAAAATAAACATAACAATTTACAAATTCTAACAAAAAATATATAAAATATTGTGTTTTATTAGTGTTGTTTTGTTTAAATAATACAATTTTTAAAACCCACTATAATAAAAACGATAACGATAGATCAAAACATAATATATTATGATCAGAAACGAAACGCATAATCGGACATTCACTAAACATTAGTAATAAACGAACTAAACTGTGGTTTATGTTTCGTTCATTTAAATAAACGTAACGTAAAATGTTGTACATGTTCGGTCATTTAATTAATTAAACATACATTTAAACGAACTTTTCTTCTGGGTGGTTGGTTCTATGAAAATGTTCAATGATAAAGCTTCAGTTCATTTACATTGCGATACCAGAAAGGATGATACTCTACAACTTTTTCATAATCTGAGGTAGGATTTTGTGAAATAGGTTATTATGCAAGGTCGGACTTGATTCACCATTCGCGCCGTATCTTGTTATTAGTGGGGAGTTTTCCTTACTATATTCAATAGAGTACCCTAAAACCTCTTAATCAAGGTAAATTTTCTAATGGTTGTATCCGATAACTTGCTCGTATGCAATCGTATATAATAGAAGCAGATTGGTTTAATATAGTCAGTGGTTGGTTGAGAGTCATATTTTAATATAAATTTGTTTACAAAAATATTGTCAATCATTGTGTTGGTGGTGGATGTCCCTGGTTGTTAGGGGGGGTGGAGCGGTTTGTGAGGATGTGCTCAGTGGCCTACTTCTTAGCTCATAAGGTGATTCAGATTGCTTAGCTGATTTAGTAATGTTTAGAATGCAGTATACTTTAATTAATATCTGGGTGTGTGGGGGGCGTGGGGGTGTGCGGGCGGTGGGGAAGGAGGTGTTTTTTGTCTATTTTACTTCCATATTTATTATTGTTTTTTTATTTTTTTTATTACTTATCTTAATTATCATTATTTTTTTTTTCATTTACTTTATCTTCTCATATTCCGGTACATTTTTGTTATTATCTTCATCTCTTTTTTTCTATTCTCTATTAAATAGAATTAAGTTTCTTTCGTAATATCAATGTGGGACTGATACATCTCATACTCAGCAGTGTTTCGAACATGTTTTTTTTTTTTTGTGGGGGGCCTGACCTTTATTCAAAACTTGAGTATTATTAATATTACCACATTTGTTGACTGATCACATGGCGTTTTGACGTGGGTCAGTTGCTACAGTATACGGGTCTAACTTTTTGGGGGCAGCTCGGTTTTTTTTTTTTTTTTTTAAATTTGTATGACAAAGTAGGAATGGAAAAAAAAAATATTACAAAAAAATTCTGATTTATTCTAAGAGATAAAAAAACTAACCGCGGGGAAACATCTGCGATACATAATAACTTAAATAATCGATATGGTCACAAACGTTACAACCATTATATTAAAAAAACCCTAATTATAGCAAAAAAAAACAACACTTGTTAAACATGAGGCACTAGCCTAAAAATTCGACCATACATGTGGACCAAAGTAAAAAATAAAAAAAAAACTAGCCCAAAATTAGCCTGAAATCTGGCCCATAAAAGTAAAAAAAAAACAAAAAGGTCCCTAAACTTTTTAACTATTTACGATTGTTTACAGCAAAAAAATCCCGTAAAAAAAATTAACAAATAAAAACTCGTCAACGTTTTTATTGGTTCACAATTTTTTACATTCGTGGCCCAATATAAAAAGATATCGAACATGTCCAAAAAGAAAGAAAAATTATTCGGAAAAAATGTAACCCCTCCCAACGCAATAAAAATTTCCCGAAATCGTAAAAGAAATGGAAATATCACGGGAAAAATTAGCAGAAAAAAAATACAAAACGGACCCTCACCTTTTAAACTATTTACGATTTCTTTACACAAATAAATCCCCTAAAAAATTTAAAAAAAACACGTCATGTTTTTATTGTTCACAACGTTTTTACATCATCGGCCCAAATAAGAAAGAATATCGAATAAACCGTCCCAAAAAAAAGAAATATTCGAGAAAAATTACTCGTCCCAACGCACAAATAAAAAAAACATCCCGAATCGCTTTTTCTTTTTTTCATTACAAAAAATGGGATAATATCTCGGGGAAAAAATTAGCCAAAAAAAAAAACACCAAAAAATGCATAAAATCTGGCCCAATGTAAAAAAAAAAACAAATAACGGACCACTCCCTTTTAAATCTATTTACGTTTGTCTTTCACACAAAAATTCCCGTAAAAAAAATTTCAAACCGTTCAAAAAAAACGAAAAAATATTCGGGAAAAAATGATGACGTCCCCAAGCAAATTGTTTTTCCCAGAATGCATTCAAAAAAAGAAATATTAAAAATTAAACCCCGTCCGAACGCATCAGCCAAAAAAACAACCTCCTGAAACGCAAAAGAAACATTTAATTCGGGAAAAAAAATTTAGTTATACGCCGCAACGCTGCGGGTTTCTTTTGCTTGTATATTACTAATTTTTTCTATACATTGCTTTTTTTACATTAAAGCGAAGAGAATTTTGTACCAGAACCTTGAATGGCGGTTATTTGGCGACCATCTTATCAATTGGATGGTACTCTATCACTAGTGAACCTCTCGTGAACTCTAAATAAATGTAACTATAGTATAATAAACAGTTGACGGATGGTTGTTTTCTCTCCTGTTTAGGTTTTGTATATCTTGTTGTTTCATGATTGTAAGGACTTATTTTTAGTTTATCCGTTAAAACTCGTCTAACTTAATCTCTTATTATAAACTCTGTTAGACATAAACACATATATAATAATCAGTTGACGAGAATGTTGTTTTCCTCCTGTTTAGGTTATATTAAACTGGATAATGTGGGGATGAGGATGATAATTATAACTACCAACTGTCAAAAAACAGGAAAAAAAAAGAAAAAATAAAGAAAAAAAAAGAAAGGATAGAAGGTGTAGAAGGTTCGAAACTCTGAAACTACCATTCTTAGTGAGAGACATACCAATTTAACACTTTGACCCAAGCTCCAACCTTTATTGCATGTTTTTCATCCTTTAATACTTTATATCATATCACTCTAGTATAAGACAAGGTTACCATTTTTAGCATATTCCATTCTCAAGAGCATAACACCATAAACCAAAATCTTTATTGGGAGGAAGGAATACCCTCCCATCCCTCATCCAAACACACGTGTTTAACCACATTATCGTTTACGTGTCGATATACAGGATTATTATATTTTTCGACACATATACTATTAGCAGTCGTGATGGGTAAACTTTAATGGACCTACACCTTAATAAAACATGAAGCATGGTTCATTTTGTATTTAGGCAAGTATATATTACAGAAGATGATTTTTTGCTACTTTGTCACTTTAATAAAAGAAGAACTGTGTTCTAATTTGAGATGTGAGTTTATGAAAGATGATATTATGCAAGTGAATAGAATCAGATAGCAAATCAGTTTTTTTCAATTGGTTGAACCGATAACCGGCTCGTCAGAACCGGAAAAAAACAAGAATCGTTTTAAAAAAAATTTGATGTATGAGATTCAATTCTAAAGACTATTTACATATACTATCCAACAACATCACCAAGGGGTTGTCAAAATTAATGCAAATCATAAAAAATGAAAGAACCATCTACACCACATTATAAAACAAGGAAAAAGTTGATTTTATTACCAATGACACGCGGACTAAACACGCTACCTTATACACACATACTAGTTTTCTCAAAATCTGTTGATTTAAGGAGCAAGACGTAGTAATCTCAAAACATGATTAAAATTGCTCAAATATCATCCCCTCACCCACATTAAAATAACATCTTGATTGGTTGAAACATTAAGTAATATTTATTTAGGACATCTCAAACTAGGGAATAAGCTGTGATATTTAATTTGTGGACGGAGGAATACATGTAATTATGTAAATAATTTTATATTAATTGATACCTATCACTTCACTACGCTCGGGATTGTGGGCTAAAGGCAAGAAAAGTGTCAAAGTGATATTGTCTTGTAATAACATCATACAACTTTAGATAAATAGAATAGATTGATTATGTACCTATTTAGATATCAATTAAGAAATGATAAAAGATATCTAGTAAAACTAATCAGGAACTTATCGAAGCAAGAATCAAGTTCGCAAATATAGTCTTAGTATGATTTGTGTACAGTCTTGTGTTACAAACTTTTACAATTGGGAAAGAAGAATTAAAGAGAAAGGAACTTGTTTACAAAATGAATAGCAAACTAAAACATGAACACCTATTGACTATACAGGGAATAATATAAAGAAGAGTTTGTTGTTGTTGACTATTCTTTGTGGACCTTGCAATGTTACAACTTATTTGATCTTATCATTTAGTCCTTCATATCAATACATCCCCCTTCAAGAAGATTCTTGTCCTCAAGAATCTCGTGAAACGCCCCTAACTTGATCTATGTCATCATGAAAAAAATATCGAAAGAATACTTCGATACATCGTGTTCAACTCTTAACATCGGATATCAATTCATAGCTAGAATCCCTTCACATCCCTTACAAAATTCCATAATCCTGCCAATGTAAGGTAATCATGTATTCGCATGAACCTGATCCCTAACATACAGCTTGAACACTCATCGATACTTCTTACCATTTTTAGTAGCTTATCCCTGCCGAAAAAGCACCAATTACCCTTAGTGCCGAATCTGGAGTAATAAATTAGCCTGCATCTCACTCTGTTTAGTATGTTCGCTTGACAAGATCAATCTTTTTGTATGCTTCATTTCTGTGAGCGGTGTCCAATTTCATGCTTGTTGATATACCGGTTATGCTACACACCAACACTTGTTCTGTCCTTCATACTATCACTAATATAAAACAGGTTCTTGGTGACTGATTTTCTAAGTAACTACTATTCGCCTCGCAAGGCGACCTTTTAGACTTCATCTCCATGCTCCTTTCGCTGAATCTATCTGTGTCCACCTAACCTAACTACGTATGCTCGCCTTCTATGCTTCGATCCTTAAGAACCCAAACCCACGTCATGAAAATTTTTAACCCATCGGATCGTAACCATCTGTATATAAGAGAAACAATTCTTTTTTTTTTATTTTTTTTTTTTTTTTTTATTCTTTTTTATTTCTTTTGTTGTTTTTTTTTTTCTTCCTTTTATTATACGGCGCAGACTCCACTTCCCTAAAAAAAACATTCGTGACACTTTTGACGCTTTTCTTTCATTTGTCCTATGTTGGCATTACCATGCATACATCAAATTTGACTCTTCACATTGCCGTAAATTTTGCAATTTGCATCATACGCTTCCTTCTTCACCAATCCCATAAACTTATAACAGCTTCCGTTTTTTTATTCCAAACTTACCTTCTAACCATCCTCACAACCTCCATTAGCAAAAACGCGTTGACACCACCCTGACATCAAACACTAGTTTAGTACTTGAAGTGAACTCGTCTTTACTCTTACCCATACACTTATATACAATCTTTTTCCAATACTTTTGTTCAAGGTCATCTTTTTCTCTTGCGGTTTGACATCCCTCATACACTTATATACAATCTCATTTCAATACTCTGGTTCAAGGTCATCTTTTTCTCTTACGGGTTGCATCCTACCTTGAGGGTCTAATGCCATCTCAATGAAACACTCCTTATCAACTTTTACAAAAACAGGCTCTCCATCCATAACCACACCATCCAAAGTTCTATTCTTTCTCAAATTTACCTTTATACCATCACCACATGTATTCCCATTTTCTTTACAAGACTCATTAATCACTTCCCTTGAATTATTAAGACTTGAATCAGGCAAAAATAGTGATTTATTTTTTACCTTCAGACCTCTAACAGTTACTTCACCCAATATGTCATCAAAACCATCTAGATCACAACTTGATGCCAACAACTCACATTCCTTACGTCCCTCATCTTTGTTCCCAACAACATCATCAACTAGTCCATTTGCAAGACAGAAGACGTAATAGCTTCAACCACAAAACCATCAACTAATCTATTTTTCACCTCAATCGACTCTTTCACATATGCATCAGAAACTTCAAATCCTTTACCTTCACTTGATTTTTTTGACTCAAATCCATTACTTTCATCACGTGCTTTAGAAACTTTATCAAGAACTGCACTATCATTGTCGTTATCAACCGTTTCCTTGAATCTTCCCACTTGGCCAAAAAATACGCACTCCAAAGGCTTTTGGGATTACACCTTCGAACCACACTTCCAATTCCCGGATGCAATCCCTTAATGAAAAGATCAACAAAATGTGTTTCATCCTCGCCCATATCACTTAAAAGACTCACAATATTGAACAAAGATTTAAACGCATCAGAATATTCTACAAGTACCTGTTTGTCTAAGAATCTCCTTGATTAAAATTTGCATATTTTAAACATTACCAAATCTTTCCAATATTGCATGTTTGTAATTCAACCAAGTCACATCTTTACCAATTATTTTCACAATCAGCTAGTGCCACAATAAAGCAATGTCAAAGTGATGTTTAGAGATTAGAGATACCTTATGTTCGCCAGGCACATCATTAATTCTAAAAAATTGCTCGCATTTATACAACCAACCCCTCACATCATCTCCCTTAAATGTTGGAAATTCCATCCTTGTTACCCAGCTATATTTCCACAGTTCGTGCCTTAACTTCTCCATGATCAAGAAACAAAGTATGACTACAAGAACTGTTGTGACTAACTTTCTTGCAACAAATTTAGAACAACTCAATCAAAAACTCGAACAAACTCACTACTAGACTCAGACACACGTGTTTTCGATTGGAAACTTGATAAAGAAGAGTCAATTTAATGAAAACTAAGCAAAACCCCCCAATTTATGAACCCCAATTTTGAAATTGAACACAAAGACCCTAAATTTGGTTGCCAGAAAAGTGGAATTGATATGTACCTTTTACATCTCAATTAAGAAATGGTAAAAGATGCTAGAAACTAATCAGGAACTATCGAAGAAAGAATCATGTTCGAAATATAGTTTCAGATAATCGTTACAAGTTTGGTTACAAACTGTTACAATTGGGAAAGGAGAATTAGAGAGAAAGGAACTTGTTTACAAAATGAATAGCAACATTTCATAAAAATACAAGTCTTTAATTTAACCTCATAATTAAGGGTTTACGACTCACTCATTTATCGATAGAGAATATGTGTGTATTTTCTTCGTTTGCAGTGTAACAGACAGGAAACGCTAACGAAAGATAACACGCTCTGCAAAATATGACACCAAACAATATTGCTAAGAAGGTAAGTGAATGCTTTTGGGACACAGATCATTTCTCAAATAATATAAAAGTGTTGTCATCTTCTACTTCGACGACATTAACATCAACTATAAAGAACGACACGACAACCATCACAATCATATGCATTGCAATTGTATGTATTTGTATGGTTGAATCATGTAGTATCCTAAGTGTTTTAACCCAACAAGTATAGGTACCTTATGCTAAAAAAACTGATTAACTGCTACAAAAATGACGAAGACGATATAACATATCAAAATTGTCTTTGTTAGCAGAATAAGAGGACCTTTATTGAACATCAATTCCTAATTCAGAAAAGAGCTTGTAAGTAAGTGGTCGTGCCAAACTTTCTGAAAAAAAGAGGACTTTATCCTGTTTGAGTATGTGTGCCAGTGGGCTCAAATCCCGTGAAGTAGTTAGTTTGACATCCTATATACAATTATCGTTACAAAAGTGTTGGTAAAATGATTTTTTTCACGAACTTGAACTTTGGACACATTTAACCATATCTATATGTTTTATATGTAACTCTAGCTTATAGGGTTGTGTTTTATTTATGGGAAATTTTGTAATGAGCTAATGTATGCTTGAATATGAGTTGGTTTGAAATCATCTTTCAAAGATAGATACTAATTAGAGCATGAAAATAAATGGTTTCGGTTTTGTCCCACATCGATAAGTTAATTAAACTTAAATAATTTTTTATTCGTAATTTGGTAAAGGTTAAAGGAAGTGAAATTTGAAGTAAGCTTATATGTAAGGTGAGGTTCAGCTAACTTCAAAAGCACCTTTTTAAAATGTTTTTAATTGGTTGAACTAGTAACTAATTGGTCAAAAACGAAAAAAAAACCCGATAATAGTTTGAAAAATCGATTTGATATATGAGATTCAATTTTTAAAACTATATTTACCCAAAAAGTCAAGAATTTGTATAGATTGACCAGGTATGAATGGCTTACTAGTATTGTAAATTTATGAATTTCCATATACTAGCTAGCAACATCATACGGAACAATATAATGCAAATCATTGACTTAAAGATACCCATCTACACCACATATATAAACTAGAAAAAGTTGATTTCTTTGGTCAATGTGGGACTCAACACCTCATACTAGAATCTTCAAAAAAGTTGCTTTAAGTGACGCAATACTTGTAAACATACATGAATAGTATTTCTGTTTTTTATACATTGCTTTCCATTTTAAAGCTACGAGAAATTGATACCGAATATGAATGCGGTTATTTAGTGAGAATACAATTAGATGTACTCTATCACTAGTGTCTGAATTTTTGACTTATTAAGAACAACAAAAATTCATGTCGGTCTAAAAAAATAATAATCTTGATTGAACAAAACGTCATTTCGGTCTAACCAAAAATGTTCCACCGACTTTTAAACACGTGTCAAGTTTTTTATGAAGTCGTACGATCTATCAGTTGCCCAAAACTAAACTTGAAACAAAAAATAAAATTTTTAGACTACTTATCCACAAAAGGTGTAGATTGACCGGAACATCTTGACTTCGGGTATCTTTTGACATAAGTCATTGTCCACCTCACAAAAAATTGTTTCGACAACTCTCTAGACCGAGAGGAGCACCAACTGGAGTGAGCACAAGCCAAGACTCGAACTCATGACTATTGACTAGATACAAGGTAGATTACGGCCTGCGCTTTGCGGCGGGCTTTTTTTCGTTTGATTATTACGTTTATGTTTTGTCATAGGTTCATCAACGATGTATTTACATCGTTTTTAGTTTGTATTTTTTTTTTCTTTTGAAAATTATTTGGATAACTTTTATTTAGTCAGAAAGTATTATGATATTTTTTAAGATATTGCTAGTTATTTTTGTATTATCATATTCATGTTTTTTGTATTGGGCTTTTTTTTTGTTTGGTTTGAATATATATATTTTTTAATTTTGGTTCTTAATACTTTGGGTTTGTGTATTTAATACGTTCTTATTATACAATATACTAATCCTCATTACGTGTCAGGAAAAAAATGGGAGGGCTAGGCCTTTTTTCTGTTGGGCTGCTCTTCTGGCCTATTGTTTTGGGCTTTGTTCCCGTTTGTTTCACTAATATGTATATTGGTATTGATCTTGTACAATATCCTAAAAGCGGTGACGACAACGTCCTTTTGTAGCACTGGGCTCCAGCCAATTTTTGGGTTGCCGGTTGAGCCGGCCCAAATGTTTTTTTTACTTATTCATCTATCTCTCTTGAAATGCATACACTTTTGGTTTTGTTATTTTCTACTTTTAAAGGTAGAGAATGCAACTGTGGGTCCATTTTTTAAAGCCAAATCCATTTACAATGTTTGATATTCTCATCTTTCTTCACTGGATCCTATTCAGTTTTTCTATTACATGAGTTCGATATATGATCTTATTCATATTTTACAAAGTAAAAAAAAAATTCACAGTCCCAAAGTGGAAAAAAAATTACAAAACGGATCCTAAATTTTTAACTATTTACGACTTTTTATATAATAAACTTTATTTAACAAATATATAACACGTATCCACCGATTCATTTAGATCAAAAAATACATGCGGAAAGATCTTCGAATTGAGAACAAAACGAGCCCAATATTGCAATGCTTCAGATATACATAAATCTGGCCCAAAGTAAAAAAAAACCACTGCCCAAAATGGAAAAAAAAAACTTTACAAAACGGACACTCAACTTTTAGCTATTTACGACTTTTTATATAATAAACTTTATTTATCAAGTATATAACACATATCTACCGATTCATTCACATCAAAAAATACCCACAAAAAGATCTTTGAATTGCGAACAAAACGAGCCCAATATTGCAATGCTTCTAAAATACGCACGTTTTTATAAAAAATGTCAAAAATGTTTGGATCCTTAGTCGGGCTCCTTTTAGAGCATGTGGTCGGCCTAAATGGTAAATCTATAATATATATGGACAAAGTACTCGGCTCATTATTCTTTGTCACAATAACTATTGTATCCAAAAAAATTGTTAAAACATACCAAAATACCAAAAACACACTATCATCGAAGCTTAATACCTTACGACATTAGGTTAGCCTCCGCTGCAACGCGCGGGCAATATGCCGACTCCTATATCCTATGGAGCATTTAATACGTCGTCGTTTCACACCAGGCCAAAAACGGCAACCCAAATTACAGCCCAAAAGGCAGTCGGCCTGCTATTCTTTGTAATTTGGATTGGCATTTGTATGTTGGGCCTCACTTGGTCATACCGGGATTCAAATAAAAAAAATTATTTTGAGCCTGATTGGATTTGGTTGTATCTCACATTTCATATAGGGAGTAATTGACCTCACTATATTGTTGCATTTTCCTATCATAATTGTCTTTTTTTATTTTTTTTATTTCTTTTACAATATAAAAAAAATTATAATAATAAATACAAACAGTTTTTTTAGTAAAATAAAACATTTTTTAGTGGGGCTTAAGTCATCTCTCTTAGATTTATGGTGGCCTTTTTTCTGGCATTAGTAACAAAAAAAATTACAAAAATGGCCTTCAAATTTCCATTAATAAAGATTAATATGTAACTAATATGTAGCACATTTTTAACGAAAAATAACAGCCTTTAACTCAAACTAACTAAAAAGTAAGATAACTAATGTCACCCCTTAAATGTAAAAAAACGTGCTTAACCAACACGCTACACTAACTGTAAAAAACTTGCTTAACCAACACGCCGCACTAACAGTAAAAAAAACTTGCTTAACCAACACGCCACACTAACAAATTAGTCCCCACCGCAAAGCGCGGGTTAAATTCCGACTCGTTTAACATATATAAGATACATGTACATGTACATTTAACATATGTAAGGTACATGTATTTATGCTAACTTTAGCCTCACAACAGATTTGTTATAGACATTTCGATTAAACATTTCGACAACACAACGGCCCCCACCGCCACGAACGAGCATTATGCCAACTCGTTATCTTTATTTGTTATTATTCAACTTCTAGGCATATATATGAATGAATAGGACGCTTGTGGAACCTTTATTTGGCTACGCTAGGAATCCGACACCTTTTTGGGCCAGCCAAAAATTTGCAACCCAATGGGAAACAGGGAAAATGGGCCATTCGACCAACGCCTATTGATATTACCCTCTATACAGGGGTATTGATCGGTTTGGTTATCGGGTTATTCGGTTATTTCGGATTTATTAAGCATATAAACATAACACAAATTAACCAAAGGTACATGTGTGTATGTGTACAATATTGATAATGAATGCTTATGTAGTTTTACGGTTTACACTAAATTATAAAATGATACTTCAAAAAATCAACACTGAATTATAAAATGATACTTCAAAAAATCAACACTGAATAATAAGTATGCAAGGTTGTATTGATTGGCTGAAGTAAAAAAATATAGTTTTACGGTTTTACCTTTAACTTTGTAGACAATATTTCAATCAATTTTCACCTTCGATTTCAAAACCAAATGTGTCCTGACTCCTGATAACAATTATTAACCATTCATGAATGAGAAATTAAAACAAATACCACAAACTTCCATTGGATATAAAGAATCAATTTGAATAAAACTGACATTACTTAGAATTAAGATCACATAATTTTATACAACAAACTTGATACATCATAACATACATATAGGTATTTATCAGAATAATATCCGTTTCCACCATGTAACTAGACGAAAAATTATTACCTTTATGATATAGGTTATTCCAATACAAATCATTATCCATTTCACCTTTCATCCGATCTGAATTTGGTAAACAGTTAGCGACTTAGGGTTCATAAAAAGGTAGTTCACATTGACAGTTGCTGTGAGAGTAGGTAACAATTAAACAATGACAGATCCATATGTGAGAAAATGAGAAGTGACGGTTGTCATAGAGATGATGAGATTAGTGGATCTAATTTTTTGTGGAGGGACTCAAAAATTGGGAGGGAACTACAAAAAAGATAGTATCGGGAAGCAAAATTTTGGGTGGAGGTTATGGTTGAAAAGTTAAAAACCCATACCTAACAAGGGTTCGAGTTAACCGGGTTAAGCCAAATAAAACGGGTCGGGTTTGGAGCGGGGCGGTCATCACTATTCTCTAACCCGATTACCAATGTTCCCCCTCAACCTACCCTGATCCCCATTCGGGGTGCCCCGTTGAGGTAAACATGTCCCATATATACTAATCGAGATTTTATCGGGACGTCCTCTTTGTGTGCAATTCTCGATCAAATCTTAACCATTTCTTATTTATTACTAGTATTATATTTAGACCATTAAAAAATAGTTTGAAGAATTAAGAACCTATTAATATTCAATTAAAAACAAGCCTTATGAAACTTTCAACCATAGTATTATACATAGATAATGATAAATTACACAACAATTACAATTTAAAATTATGACATTAAACAAGTTTCTATAATCACATTTTTGCAATCTAATATAGAAAAAAGCTACCAACATTAAAAAAGTTATTACGTAAATACTAACAAAATACTATATATGTATATGTGTATATATTATTCGGGCGGGGCGCGGATGTTATTCCCTACTCCACGCTTCAAACCCGATTAAAATCCCCGTTTAATCCTCAAACCCGCCCGTAACCGGATAAACATGCCCTGCCTTGCCCTAGATAGTTCAGGATTCGGATTTCACCGTCGGGTTCGGGTTTTTTGTCATCTTTACTATAACCCTACCCATTAAGCTTATTTAAGTTTAGGTCGGGTTAGCCAGATTATTATATTTTTTATACCCTTACATATCAATAGGTTAAAATACTTCATGTTCACCGGATGTTAGGTTAAAGCGTATCATGTCTCTAAAATTTAATCTTAATCTTTGTATAAAGATGATGTATTTTTGTTTTCTAGTATATCATGTAGTATTATATTTCATACGTTACATTGACTTTCTGATTCTCCATTTTTCTATAGTGTAACATTGAGAGCGCAATAATGTAACGTGTAATGGTACTTATGTACCAAGTGCCTTATTAGTTACTCTTCATATAGGACCATAATAGATAAAGGTCCTATAAACTCAATATAATTGGACCTACATACCAAGTGTCCTATTAGGTTTCACTATGATAGAACCTTAACGAACAAATGTCCTATAAAACTTGATGTAATAGGACATGCAATTGAAGTGTCCTATTAGAATATGTTATAATAGAGCTTTAACAAATAAGGGTCCTAATAGTACGTTATAATGGAACTAATTTATTAAGTGTATTATTAAATTAACTGTGAAAGGACTAAATAACTAACGCGTACTAATAAATTTGTTATTAGGACCCTCAAGTAAAAAAGGTCCCATCGAAAGGTCCTAATAGCTCACTTTTTTTGTAGTGGTTACTGTTCATCGGCAAAAAAAA
>BQNB010131623.1:0-18755 GCA_026074375.1 Tanacetum coccineum
TTAATTGATTGATGCCCGTTTACATTAAACGCTAATTTTTAGCTTACGCGATTTTACTTAATACTTACGATTTAAAGCAAACGCATACAATACAAAAAGTAAATAGTAGATTTATCGATGTCGTCAATGACTTGAAAACACAGGGTGTTATAGACTTCTCCCGTTAAACGAGCCTTGTCCTCAAGGCTCACGATGCAGTACTTGACGACGATGCGGTCTTGGTGAAGAGGTGTGGATACTTCTTCTTGAATTGGTCTTTACGTTCCCACGTGAACTCAGGACCTCTCTTGGAGTTCCATCGAACTTTGACTAATGGGATCCGGCTTCGCTTCAACCATTTAACTTCACGGCCCACTATTTCTACCGGTTCTTCAACAAAATGTAGTTTGTCGTCCAAATTAAGTCCATCTAACGGAACGGCTAATGGCTCGTCGGCATGACACTTTTTCAGGTTGGACATGTGGAATGTATTATGAACTCTACTCAGCTCTTCAGGAAGGTCGATGTTATCCTAAAGATTCACAAGCTAACAAGAATGATCCGAAGGTCGGGGAGGATTGAACAAATGTTTAGCCATATTATTAGAGAGAAAGGAAAAAGATGGGAAGAGGTGTGTGTCTTGAGAGAGAAACAAGAACACACACTCTTTTTACAAAATGAATCCTCACCCCTCCATGGAAGTATGGAGGGGGTATATATAGGTCAAGACAAGGGACACTATACTATCTTAACAGTTATAGTCCCTGTAGTTCTTGCCTAATGAAAACTAATGTAATTCCGATATGTCACCATATTTTAAGGCTAACAATCTTCCCCCAATATGTGGACATATGGAATTACTTACAATGTTCCTATCTTGTACAAATACAACATAAATAACGTCTTCCAAAGCGCTTCCAAAGCTGAAGATGTCTTCGAAGTTCTCCTGGTCTTGAAACTTGTACTCCAGCTTGGATCTTCATTGTCTTTACTTGTACAGGAACCATTGTAGTATGCATGAACTGGATTAACTTCCCCCCAATTCATGCAGCATGTCTTGAAAAGCTTTCTTCATAGACTCCTTTTTGGCGAAGTTTCTGAATCAGCTTCCCCCCAAACCAACATCCCTATCTTAAGCAGATTCTGGAACTTTGAAGTAGCTTGAACAATCTTCTACTTGTCATTGACGTGCACAGCGGAATTTGTAGAAGTCAAACCACACCAACGACCACTGCTTCTTGTCATTAGGGCTTGGTGAATATTCGTTCGGGGGTGCATGCGAGAAATCAGCAACAATTCTTCTCACGTATGCAGAATACTTCATAAACCATACTAAGTAAAGTAGTCTACACTACTTCCCCCTGGAAGTTGACACGGTAACATCAAAGTCAACTAAGTCCCGGATGTACACATTTTCCCCCATGATGGTTGCGAACTCTCGGAAGCATCATTGTCGTGTACGCCCATATACTCGAGAAGTTCTTGTCTTAAGCACAAATCTTGAATCCCAAACGAACCATTACCCTCTTGTCTTCAGAAACCGTAGAGGAGATGAAGCAAGAATCAAGAACACTTGGTATAATCAAGGTCTTGTGAATGAATGTCATCGAAGAACTTTGAAGATTTTGCTTAGACTGTGAAGTATCTTTGTCTTGGAATAGCACAAAAATACCCGTGAGAAGTGCTGATTACATCTCAACCTTTGAATTCTCTGGCTAACTTTACCAACCTCGTATTCTGTCGGCTATTGTTGTGATCACTTGGTGAAGTAAACCCGATATACTAAACTTGAAAATGAAGTGAAATCCCCCAAATTTGTTACTTAAGCTTGCACTGTTGTTGATTGAAGAACGGTGCAAGATTAAATCTATAAGTACTCTATACCCAACCAGAAAAGTATAAGAAGTACAACACCTCTTGAAATTATCCACATCGTCTTCTGCGTGTGACACTGAGTACTACAATGTAACTCCTTTAAGTGATAGTTAACCAGGTCTGCAACCAACCACCCCTGACTGCTGGTAACTAGATAATTCAAGTCTTAATCATAAGTTGTATACGTTCAAGCAAGTCATCAATCGATAGAAAATAGAAGAAAGTCTCGATGATGAAATAAGTAGACGCCTTCGTGAAATCTAACTTCAAGCTCAAATAAGGGATACCAAATCAACTCTGTGATCACTTGTCATCGTAATCCGAATATCTAGCCATTTGTCATTTAAGTGAATCTTTTCAGGATCGTTTTGGGATTAAGTGTTGTTGTTTGTGTGGTGTGTTGTTATGGTTGATTGTGTCTTATGAGTCTTGATTCTTGATTGTGGTGTTTGTTTGTTGTTCTTGTTTTGATTATAATATTCCCAAATTCGGTCATATGCCCAAAGTCGGTCACATGCCCACCTGATGCGCGGATCGACCAAAACAAGGGTTTTCAAAACAAGGGTTTTCAATGGACAAAACGCAGTCTTCTTGAGACAAAACGCAATGATTTGTTGAGATTTGGGCAGCATAACGTTTAGATTTGCTATATAAATGGTCTTCAATGAGGCAAAACGCAGTGGCAAAACGCAGTCTTCAATAAGCAAAACGCAATGACCAAAACGCAGTCTTCAATAAGCAAAACGCAATGACCAAAACGCAGTGACCAAAACGCAGTCTTCAATAAGCAAAACGCAATGACCAAAACGCAATCTTCAATAAGCAAAACGCAATGACCAAAACGCAATACCCTAATTTTACTTCTAAAAAAACGCAGTCAAACTTATAATCTTCATCCATCTTATTCACAATTCATCACAAACAAAAATTCGTCTAATCTTAAGTGAATGTTCCTCGTTCATTTCTTGTTAATAGACAACAAGTTTGAACACTAACATATGAACAGAATCACTCTATACGAACCCTTTACATCATCTCAGCCGAACCACAAATAATTCATTTGGTTCATTTATACTCTTGAAGACCAAATAACAGTAACTGTACTCCGTGGTTTCTTTCTTAAAAGATTGGCTTCAAGATCCTTTCAAGGGTCTCTGGTAGGTTTAATGTTTTGATTGTTCTTGTGTGTTCAAACGAAACAAGGAATGATAATAACAATATTGTTATTAGTCATTGTTTAATTTTGAATATTGAAGAAAAAGATGTGATCTTTTCATGGATCAATGATGAATCTATTCGAATGCTTGATCTTTATTAGGTCATGACGCTTATGTAAGCATATCGAAAAAGAAACTAAGATCTTAATGATATTCATTTTTCTAGTTTTGAGTCTTGTTGTGATGAAGATGGGATATGAAGTTATGGAGGAGGGAGGGATATAGGTTTAGCTTGGATTTGTTGAATGTTGTGAATTTGATTTGGGTTGATATTGTGGCTGTTGTAAATGATTCCGTTCAAACTCAGTATTAACTGAGTTTAGAAACTCAGTAGATTATTTTTGTTTTTTGAATTTGTTGTTTTTGATTTTGTTGAGTCGTTGGTACAAATTCGGTACAGAGTTGATTTTCGGATCTGAAACTCGGAATAAGCAGTTAGAATACTCAGTTTGACTTCCGAATTTGTAGTTTGACCAGATCTAACAAACTTTGTCCAAGAATGAAGAGTTGTAACACCCCCATGATTGGGTACAGCGGAATGTGAATTTATTTCCGATGCGTTATTCATAGATCAATAGCACAAGTATTTGAGAAAAGACACTAACGGTCGTTTGAAAAAGATACATTGGATTAACAAAATACTTGTTTGTTACATAAGCTCATGGCTTCAAATTGTTCAACAATATAAATAAAGGTATCGGTTTATAACAATTGTCCCCAAGATGTAATAAGACCCCAAATCTTTAATATGTCTCTTCAATTATTGACTCCCAATGTATCACTGCACCTCGTGCCTTATTGAACTAAGAAAACATGCTTAAAACGTCAACATAAAGTTGGTGAATTCATAGGTTTATATAAATCAATAGTAGGACCGCAAGATTTCCAAGTGTATGATTAAGTAACAAATGCAAACATCACAAAAAGTAATTACGTTTTCCTAAGCTCAAGACACTGAAGCTCGACATGTATGAATGCAATAAATTGCCAATAAATGCCTGTGAATGAATGTTCTAACCCTCAACATCCCAATCCGACATGGTATACATTTGTTGTCCGGCAACCCGGCACAGTGAGCGCTACTCACCCAAACGGGGATGTCAATCCCAAATAGATCTATTTATAACATTCACGCTCACAACCTAGTGATTGACAGTTCATGATAAATGGGCTCAGTGGGTTATCGCTACTTAGGCAAACACGTAATCATGGCGTTAAATATACACTTGCGTCCAATTTGTAAAACAAAGCATGTTCTCACCCCAACAATGTAAATCATTTAAAATAATTGTAAAACATAGGGCTATGAACTCACCTTAGTGAATAGTCCTCTGAAATTGATAATATATATATCCAAGTATGAATCCACACCATCAAATACCCTAAGTAATACGACCAGTCTTAGTTCCACAAGTTTAGGCTAAAGTCTCAATGTTAATAAAATATAATAAATTTATATTCAGTTTTATTTATGTTATCACTTGTGTGGTGGTGCACATGTCTATTGTATTTTTATTTATGTGATGGCTCTTGGGAAACATATAAGCGTTGTTAATAATTATTCATATTTATTAAGCCGTGTTCGAAACCGAATAATATCCGAATATATTATAACTCATCCGATTCGTTAAATGTTTATAAAAATCACTTTCATTTACAAAATACCCTTAAGTTTCTTATAATTACAAAACAGCCCCTTGGTTTATGAAATATACAATATTTACATTTTAAACCCTTAAGTTTCCAAAATTACACTTTTAGTCCTCTAACTTTACAAAGTTGCACTTTAGGTCCTTTAATGTTTGAAACAGTCCCTTAAGTTCCAGGAATGACAGAAACAGTCCCTATACTTTTAAAATTAGTCATTGACAATTTTAACCCTATAGTTTACAAATTAGCACTTTTAGTCCCTTAACTTGTAAAAATCGCATTTCAACTCTAATTAAGTTCTAACCAGTGGCATTATGTTTTGTTAAGTTCCAATAAGTCAAATAAGCTGTGGTCAGCCTATAAATAAGCTCGAACGAGCTTATTTTGGCTTATTGAGCTTATCAGGCCTTATTGGGCCCGTTAAGGTCCAATAAGTTATCCAAGGGTCCAATTAAGATTTCAAAGGCACTTAAGTTCTCATTAAGCCTATTTAAGTTTGTTTAAGCTGAAAATAAGTTCAGGAGAGCTTATTGGAGCTTATTCGAGCTTATTAGGTTAGTGAACCCAATAACTCACCCGAAATACATTAAAAAGGTTTCCTTAGCATTTTAACTTATTTCTTAGACTAATTAAGCACATTAGGGTCTGTTTGCTTGGTCAGCTTATCCAATAAGCTAATAAGCTCGCTATTGGGCTTCTTGGGCCCAATAGAAACCCAAATAACCCTTTAAGCTTTTCGGCTCATTCGTTTAGGGTCAATTAGTGTTGTATTAGGTCCATTAAGCCCAACAAAACCTTATAAGTTCACCAATAAGTTGTTTTAAGCTTATTGTGAGCTTATGGCTTGCGGTGGACTCGCTAGTGGGCTAATCAACCCATTAAGGGTTCGGCTTGCTTTCCTAAGGTAGTTTAGGGTTCGTGTGAAACTAATAAGCACCCCTAGTCCCTTAATAAGCTCGTAGAGCTTATTTATAAGTCGTAGGCTCATGGGTCGTGGTCTGTTGGGCCTCTTAGTGGGCTGTTGGTCCCAATATGTCCCGAACTCACTCCCTTGGTTCACTAGCTTTGATTATAGGGTTTTAAGAATCTCGTTTAGCACTAGTTAATGTTTATTTATCGTTATTACTCATATGCATCCGCTAAATAAGCTATCATACGCGTTGCCAAGCCAAATGGTTTCATTTTTATCGAATGTTTACGTATAGGATTTGTGTTTTTAACAAAAACAAGCTCATGGACACCTTGGTTCTCATTCGTAGGTTTCTATGAACGTTTAATCCTTAGCTTGATATTTAATCGTGTTTCATTCATGTTAGCACCACACAAGGCATATACTCGATCTTAAATGTATCTTGAATCCTTAGAAGCAAATGTGGGTTCGTATATGGTTTGGTTGTTTTGAGCCAAATGAAATAAAGAGTAATGTAGAGAGTTTAGCTTTGAGAAAGAGTTTGGAAGTTTTAGAAAATATATTAAGTAAACTTGTAAGTATGTATTTATAGTTACATTAGCTAGTTAGTCCCTCTTGGTCCTCACTTAGCTTGGAAAAGACCATATGGGGGGCGGTTTAGAGGCGTTCTCTAGTTATCTCCCATGGTTTCTTGAATAAAACCACTTAAGTACAAGTTTTAATTACTCAAATGTTGTACAAGATTTACTAGATACTTGAAATCTTAAGGATTTTGTGTGTTTGATCATGCTTAGCCGCGGCATAAAGGAAATAAGGAAGAAAAATGGTTATTAATCATTGGGTAATTGGCTAGTAGGAAACATTTAGGACAAGTAATTATTAATCCAAGGATTGTACTAGTACTTAAGGAAAAGAGATTTTTGTTAGCTCGCAAATCACATGGAAGAATGGTTTGTGTTTTTTTAACTACATTCGGCCCTAAATGGTTTTATATATCCTCGGTTTGTAGCACAAGATTTATCAAATTTGGTGTTTAAGGATTTAAATGTGGGTATTGGTTTGAGTCTAGGTAAGTCTAGGTATTTCCGGGGTGTGTCTAAATGTATTTTATTGTGAAACGTAAACCTTTTACATGACCAACAAAAATAAAATACGCAAAGTTAATAATTATTTTCTTAATAATTATTTATTACTTTGTTGATGTAAACCTTAATTTATTTGATGACCGTTTACATTAAATGATTATTTCTAGTCTACGTGATTTAGCTTAAAAGTCAACTTAAAAGTAAACACGTATCGGACCAAAATAAATAGTGATGAATATTAGGAGTCGTAAAATGACCTGAAATTGAGAAATGTTACAGTCTCCACCCGTTAAAAGAGCTTTGTCCTCAAAGCTTAAGACCTTGTAGTGGATGACGAAGCCTGGTTTGTGCAGAGTTGTGGGTATTTCTGTTTGAACGAATCTTCGCGTTCCCAGGTGTTAGCCTTAATTTTATATAAGTCGAACAAGAATGTTATCGGTCTTATTAGTCATAATTAGTCTTGTTAAGTAATAGGCTAGACGGGTTCAACGGGCTTGGATTGTAATCTAATATTGTCCATGTTTCGGGCTCAAAGCCCAAGAAAAGCCAAGCCCGGCCCAAGTTAGAAAGCCCACATGCCACTCATGGCTCAAGGGTATAAATAGAACCCTCTCCACACATGGAGAGGGTGTTGGTTACCATTTCATCACTTGTGTGTGTGTGTAATCTTCCACCTCTTTAGCTTCTCTCTAATAAATCTTCCAAGTTTTCTCTCATCTCTTTTCTATCTTTGTTTGCTTATTGGTATAGCTTATGTTGTGTATGGATTAAGCTTTTGGGATAACATTTGGTATCACTCGCCACGGGTGGGTTTCGTGATTTTTTTTGTTTTGTTTCGTCCACGTTTTCATCAAAACAAAAAATGTTTTTTAATTTTTTTTCTAGTTTTGGACATTACTAGTTTATAGTTTATTTTTTTCTTCTTTCTACTGTTTCACGTCTTTTTTGTTTTGAGTTCCACGTTTCACGTTTTTTTCTTTTTCTAACTGTTTCTTTACTATTTCTTTCATACTGTTTTACGTTTCTTTAACACAAGATCGACTGTCACAACCGAACGAGTTTATTTCTATTAGCATCAAACTAGTGACATCGAACGAGTGACATCGAACTAGTGAGCATCGATCCAGTAACCATCGAACTAGAGAGCATCGAACGAGTGACATCGAACAAGAGACCATCGAACAAGAGACCATCGAACTAAAGGGACCGAACGAGTAGAAACATTAAAGGATCGAACGAGCGGTTTTTGTTTGGATCGAACGAGACCATCGATCGAGTAGAAAAACAAAAAAGGATCGAACGAGTTCCCCTTTTTACAACCGAACGAGCTCCAACATACTTGGACCGATTCGAACGAGTACTCGTTCACGTGTTTTCGGTTTTCGGTTTCGAGTGTCGGTAATCTACGGGACTTATAACGTATACCGTTGTGTCCGTGTCGTCGTTTCGATCATCGTGGTATATTCGGTTTTCACCGACGCTTACCGTATCACTCCGCGAGATCAATAACACAAAAAACGTCATATATCTTTTTCGTTAAAATGACGAAGATGATATGCATGGAGGGAAAACATATAATTTTATAAACTAATTTCGAAAGTTACATGTTTAGTCCCTGGACTTCATACTCCATTTACCATTTGTCCTAACTTTGTTATTAATCCCTCATCGTTATATCAATCTTTCACCATTAGTCCTTTCAAGATATAATTCAACCGTTAGTCCTCAAAAGTCAATCGTTTGTGCACCGCTCATAGTTTTAAGCTTATTTTTCGCCAACAAAAGCTCACGTTCTTCGACGACAACAACGATTTCAACATCAATTAATTTTTGTTTTACGGTTTCTTCTTGATTTTGTAAAATCCCGCGAAAGATACGATTCTTTTCTCGGTTTTAATCAAAGATTTGTAAAATCCCATGAACATTATTTGATTTCAAATAACAAACAACAATCCTGTACCTACTTAAGATCCCGTATCCATTCACACATCACAATGTCAATTACCAATACAATTTTGCAAACTCAAACATCAAGTGTTCTCCGAATGGTCACAGTTTCTTCGTGTTCAATTTCTAAAGTTCAAGAGAAGACACAACTTTCAAGAATTAAATGCATGAAAAGTCTTCGAGCAATTCAGTCACAACTAAAGTTTCTCACAGATACTTTACAAGATTTTGGTACCATGCCTATCTTCAAGAGAACATTCTCTCAAGACTTGGATTTACTAGACAGCATCTTACCAAAGGAAATTATTTCTCTAGACTGATTGCAAGACTACCTTTGACAAAATCAGAACAACGTTTGAAAATGCTTTCAATCAGAAATCAAAGCGCGTATGCAAAATTATACAAGATTTATGATGCTCAATCATTTTACGATGCAATGATCTTTAACATGGATTCCCTAGGGAAATACAGCTTGAGTTAATTCTTCATCAACAACGATACTACACAATTGTTGAAAACAAAAGAAGTTGATGAAACACAAGAAGATCATATCCAATCCAATTTCCTGCAATTGATTGTTGATTCATTGAACAGTTGATTTAGTTGTCATAATAAAATACTTGTTCTGAGAAAGAAGACAGTAATTCAGAGAATGCATCCAGCAAAATTGTAAAGGAATGCAGCTGAATTCTTGAAACAAAGATGTGCATGCAATCAATACAAAAATTGTCAAAAGCAAAGAAAGATTGCTCATGCATATTTTCGATCTCTTTCATTCACTCCTTCAACGTTCTTTCAAAAAGTTGACTTAAAAGGCACTGCATCGAACATGGATTCAAACGGGCATTCATGTCACTCTTTGGTCAAGATGTTGTATACTTTCTCAAGAATAATGCTCTCAAGTAGATCAAATACAAAGCAACTTGACAAAGATGAATTTCAAGAAGATGGATCCATGACAGCCTTTTGGGTGGTAAACAACCAGTTCCAAAATTTTATCGATTCAAAGTTTACATTGGATTATGACAGTCAAATGACAGACACACGCTTTGTTCAATACACTGGAATCGAGGTTCAACACTTCAGAGATACACTACTCCAACACCTGGGTAATGTTAAGAAGTCCGTTGCTGAAAGAACACGTCATAAAAGACAGTATGAAAGAAGGGTGAATAAAAGACAGATGCAGACGCAAGAGAGTAAGATTGATACGGGTAAAGCATTGGATGCTGATTTGGTTGACACAGAAAGCATTAGGACAGACTCAACAGTGCAAGATGACAACAGCAGGTCAGGGATGTACAGATGCTAGGATGAGATATCAGACCCATATAGGACGATGAGCCAATGGCTGAGGTACCCAATTGACTGCTCTGGATGATAATATCTTTGCTATCGGACATACGACATAATCTGAGCAACCTGAAATCATTAATGAAGGTAGGGTTGACCAGTATCCTGAAACATGTCAAGTTAAAAGTCATATGCCTGATTCATCACCTGATAACCAGACAACTGAATACTCGAAACAATCACTCGAGTCTGAAAATATTTTGCTCAAAAAGACAGTTGCCCAATTTCAAAAAGATTTTTCAAGAATGGAAGCACATTGCATTGCTCTCGAACTTAAATATCAAATCAATCTTAAAATCAGGGAACTGGTCAAATTTTGAAGGAAACAAGTAATAAAGCCAAGATATTGCAAAGAATTGATTTGTACTTGAAAACAATGAACATCGAATTAGAACATAGTGTGGCTACAGTACGTAAGGAAAATGTGACTTTGAAACAGCATTAAAAAAGATTTGTTTGATTCTATTAAAATCACGAAGATCTAAGACTTACAGAAGACAACATCTTTGCTTGTAATATTGCTGAATTAAAAAGCTCAGATTCAGGAAAGTTTTTTTTTGCAATTGATTGCTTTGAAAAAATTGGACGCTTAAGGACAGTTACAAAGGAAATAGTTAGATACTAAGGTTTGACTAAACATCAGTCTTGGGAAACGGTTGTTACCATCACTAAGAAACCCAATCAGTTGTTAGGACATACCCGAATGCGTTTAAATCTGAAGGGCTCAAATGTCAAAACATCGGTTTGCTCCAAGTTTGATGTGAATAAAATTGTCAAAAACAGTCTACTCAACATTATTGCCTAGAAAACAGAAATCCGCCTTTGCAAAACCTGATCACGTGATTGCATCTAGCTCATCTAGGAATAGTTCTAAGAACATGCCAAGATTTAGTTCAAATGACATGGTTCATAATCACTATCTAGATGAAGCTAGGAAAAAGACACAAGAAAGAGATAGGAACTCAAAAACTAGTGTGATGCCTTCTGCTAGATTTCAAAGCACTGCTGATGGTAGCAAACCAAAACCTAGGAGCAACAATCAAACATCTAGGAGTTTGCCTGTATCTAAGAGTACTCGCGTTACGATAACGGCTGTGCCCAAAGCAGATCACTCTAAGAGTTCTAGTTCTTTCTCAGATTCTAAACAATTTGTTTGTTCTACATGTCATAAGTGTGTCTTTAATGCAAATCATGATGCTTGTATAACAAAACTCCTGAAGGAAGTAAATTCACGTGGCTAGGTTCCATCCAATAAGACAACAAACAGAAACAAACCCGTAGAGCAAATAAGAATTGCCAAGAAACCAGAAAGACAGATCCCTACAGGACATAGGTTTTCAATCAAAAAGACTTCCGCTGTGCATGAGAAAACAATGACACTCAGATCTTGTCTTAGGTGGAAACCGACGGGTAAAATTTTCAGGACTGTTGGTCTTAGATGGGTTCCAACTGGAAAGATATTCACTCCTAGCACAACCAAGGTTGACAGTGAACCCCTCCAAAATGGTTTCAAATGCGATATCCTCCTATACCAATATGAAAGTGCGCAACTCTTGTGTCAGTGCAGGTATTCTACTTAAAAGTGACAGGTACATCTTTCAATCCTAAAAAGGAAGAACTCAGAGTTTGGTTGCTGAAAAGACTGATATCTCATAAACCAGGGCTTCAAGGAATTCTAACCTAATGAACAAGAGTAATGACGTCTGTTCACAACAGTTCAGGCCTCAAACCTCAATGTCAAATGACGTTTGAACAAAACGGTTCAAGCCTCGCACCACAATGTCAACAGAAGTTCATCAAGCAGCTGAGACAGTAACAACGTCAAATGAGCTGGATGTGCTATTCGGTCCTTTGTTCGACGAATATCTCAATGGAGAAAATCAAGTTGTTTTAAAGTCTTCCGCTGTTACTACTGCTGATGCATCCGATAAACGTCAACAACAACCTGATTCAACTTCATCTACTTCAACTCTAGCAACATCTGTCACTGCTGATGGAAACTTCGATTTGTAAATATTTTTATTCTCTCTTTATTTTTGATTTATAAAAATTTTGAAAAAGAAAATACAAAAATATAAAACCAACAAAAAGAAAATAGAAAAATATAAAACCTAGAAAAACAAAATACAAAATCAGAAAATTTTCAAAAATACCAAAAATAATCTTCTCGACATGTCTCTTGGAATCGATAACATTTACGTACCTAGAAATGTTGATTAACATCGACACGAGCGTGTAAATGAAGTTCGAACAGGAGTTTCAAATGCTTTCAAAAAACATGTCATTTCTATAATTTTTCTCAATGGACATATGATACATTCAGTGCATAACTCGGTCTCGAATGTAACAGGGTAGTCGTCGGCCTCGTGGCTTACTCTAAAAATAGACAGAGAAGTCTTCTATCATGTTTTTAAATCGATTTTGAACACAATTTTTCAAAAAGCACTTTTCAATGTCAAAAAATTGTTCTACAATATAATTGTGGTTCTTCTTTCATTAAAAAAGTGGTATTTGTTAAAAACTTGTCGTGTTCAAACACTCCCTTTCCTCGAATAAATTTTCAAAGAATTGCAGTACGTAGAATGTCATTTTATGTAAATCAATTTCTGAGGGGGAGCTTTTTAAAACAAAGCCTTTTTAATGTGTCGGATACATCTCATAAATATCAATTTTATGTATCCAAACACATTTTGTGAAATAAAAATGTGGAAACTTATAATGTCAATTATTCATATACATTGTTCACTAAGGCATCTCACTCCGTCTTCAACATTTTGGGGTGTCATATACATTTTCATTCAATGTCAAGTTTTAATAATATTGGTAATCCCAATATCCTGTTGAAGGGAGCTGTTGGAATCTATGAATTCATGCAAGATCATGGTATAATTTTCTCCCAATAGGAATTTTTCATGTTCAAAATTTTAATCAATTGGTATTTAAATACTAAGTGTTTTATTATTTTAAAATTAGGAGGAGAAAATGTTGATTAAATATGATATCGAAGATGTGAATCTTTTATGACTCTAACGTGCAAATTTTCCTTCATGTGCTAAACAATTTCGAATCTCGGAGCACATGTGTAGGGGGAGTATTTGAAAATAACAATGTCAGAAAGATGGTTTTATGGTTTTTTATCGATCAATATACCAAACAAAACCTATTAATTTCACGACAATTTGAAGTCTAATGTGGTTAGGTCTAGGTATAAGTCTACGACTCCAACCAGAACCGGAGGGATCTACCCAAGACACTCCATAGTTAGAAATAGCAGTCCTTAGGTATGATTGGAGAAGAATGTGTATAAGGGAAAAAAATGCAGAATAAGATTGAGATAACACGGAAGACAATCAACAGGTGTTAGTAATGATCGGTCTGGTATGCATTGAAGGGGTTTGAAGAATAAAGAAATGTATGGATAAAGGTTGAAAACAAAGCAGCCCTCCAAACAACTTAGGCAGAGAAACGGGTCAATACATAATTCTTTATCAAAATCTACAATGATCGATTGTTGATATGAGAACAACAATCAAGGACCCAATGATGCAATGACACAACCTTCCCAGCATTCGGGTTTCTACTCAAAAGAAACTTGTTCATGGTCTCGGAAGATACACACGTTATCTTATTGACATATCACTCCGAGATTGTGATATTGAATATGGTGGCAGTCTGCTCCAGCCTCGATTTCTAAAAAACCAAAGTGCACAAATCGGTCTAGAGTGACGACCCCCAACCCAACAAGAAGAGATCAAAGATAAATATCAGTAGGACAAAATGTCAAAAATACTCTTGTTGAACATCTTTAAGTTCACTAGTTGTATACATTGAGGTCCTAGCTTTATCCTTGAGATCTTGCCAGAACATCTGAGTGTATACTTAAGTATTCACGTGAAGGATGGCAATCTGCATGGAGCAACATCAAACATGCTCCTGGTAAGGTGATCTTGCAAGTTTTCTTACATGAACGAGCTTGTGTTGATAAATGGATAATCAATTTTGGTCCATGTAAATGAATTGTCGTACTTAATCTGATAGATTAGGTTGTTAATATCTGATTCACTCTTACCGTTGTTGTCTGATTGGAGACGTTCCGGTAATGTGAACTAGCAAGCATGGTGATGATTCTAATACATCTATGTTAGATGATCCTACGCTTTGAGGCGGAAACACTGTTGTCAAGGAGATTCTTTGATTCTACCTGATCAATTGTATAGTATTTATCTAGTAAAACGGGGAAACCAGAGGGTTAATGCAACCGAAGTCATGATGAATGTCAAAGCATATTCACTTGTATTGCGTACTGTCCTATATTTCAGAGTTGCGACGGTGTTGCCAGGCCTACTTTCCTGTGAGTTCGGTCGGTTTCATAAACCACTTGCTAATAATCAAGCTTTCATAGTCAATCGTTAACATCAAGATAGTTGATTCTAATCTTCCCAAGTTTCATAGAGCCTAAAAAGTCAACTATAAGAAACCAATCCAATGGGGAGATTGTTACGGACTTTTAATAACATTATGTCAAACAGGAAGTAAAAGTATGGCATGTTGGTCAAGAGCAAAAGTTGTCAAGATAAGTCAATCAAAGTTGATTCAAGTCAAGGAGTGTGCTATATAAACGATTCAAGAACTCAAAGTCAAAGAGAAAGGCTCAAGATCAAGTTCTACAATGGCATGAATGAACAAGCCATTTACAAACAAGAAATGACATAAACAAGACAAAGCATAAAACGTCAACAAGTCATATCTTAACGTCATCGGTTAGTTCGGAGAGTTTGAAGAAAGGACCTAACACTTGGGGGAGATTGTAGCTTAATTTTATTTAAGCTTTAGAACAAGTAAGTGTTATCTGTCTTATTAGGCATAAGTAGTCGTGTTAAGTAATAGGCTAGAGGGTTCAACGGGCTTGGATTGTAATTAATTATGGTCCATGTTTCAGGCTCAAAGCCAAGAAATGCCAAGCCCGGCCCAAGTTAGAAAGCCCACATGCCACTCATGGCTCAAGGTTTAACTGATCCCGCTCCAACATGGAGAGGGTGTTGGTTACCATTTCATTTAAATTGAGAAATGTTACAGTCTCCACCCGTTAAAAGAGCTTTGTCCTCAAAGCTTAAGACCTTGTAGTGGATGACGAAGCCCGGTTTGTGAAGAGCTGTTTGAACGAATCTTTATGTTCCCAGGTGAACTCAGGACCCCTCCTAGAGTTCCAGCGAACCTTAACCAATGGTATCCGACTTCGCTTCAATCGTTTAATCTTCCGTTCCATGATTTCAACGGGCTCTCCCACCAACTGGAGCTTATCGTCAACGTGAATTCCTTCTAACGGCATGACTAGTGGTTCGTCAGCGTAACATTTCTTCAAATTAGACACATGGAAAGTATGATGAACTCTGCTCAACTCTTGGGGAAGTTCCAGCTTGTAGACAACTTTCCCAACTTTGGCTAACACCTTGAAAGGTCTGACATATCTCCGGTTTAGCTTGCCCTGCTTACCGAATCGTACAACCCCTTTCTAAGGTGAGACCTTGAGCATAACCTTATCCCCAACTTCGAACTCCATCGGCTTTCGCTTCCGATCAGCGTAGCTCTTTTGTCGATCCTGAGCAGATCGCATCCTCTGCTTGATCAGGACGATCTTTTCCATTGTTTCTTGGATCAATTCAGGACCAGTCAGTTGGGCTTCCCCAACTTCGGCCCAGCACACTGGTGATCGACATTTTCGACCATACAGTGCCTCATAAGGTGCGGCCTTTATGTTAGCGTGATAACTGTTATTGTATGAAAACTCAGCCAATGGCAAATGTTTAACTCAGCCTTTGCCAAAATCGATCACGCAAGCACGTAGCATATCCTCGAGAGTTTGAATAGTCCTCTCACTCTGGTCGTCAGTTTCTGGATGATACGCAGTGATCATACTTATATCTGTACCCAAAGCTTTCTAAAATGATTTTTTGAGATTAGATGTGAATCTCCAATCACGATCACAGATAATCGAAGCAGGTATCCCGTGTCTTGCTACTATCCTGTTCAGCTACAACCTTGCCAACTTGTCTAATGGATCATTCTCCCATATTGGCACAAAGTGAGCAGATTTCGTAAGTTGATCCACAATCACCCAGATGGTGTCGAAACCTTGTGACGACTTAGGAAGTTTAGTGATAAAATCCATCGTGATATTATCCCACTTCCATTTGGGTATCGCTGGTTGTACTAACAGCCCTGATGGCCTTTGGTGTTTGGCCTTGACCCTCGCATACGTCAAGCACTTGCTAACATAAGCGGCGAGGTCAGCCTTCATGTTTGGCCACCAATACAGTTTCTTCACATCTTGGTACATCTTTTCAAAACCGGGATGGATAGAGTATTTTAACTTGTGAGATTCGTGCATAATTACAGATCTTAAATCTCTATAGCAAGGTAACCAACTCCTGCCGTGTAAACATAAGGTTTCGTCGGCGCGTGGTTCCAACCTTTCCTTGGGTATATCATTTTTGATCATACCGCCTACATCTTTGATCAAAAGATTCTCTGGTTTCTGGGCTTCGATCTAAGCTTCTAAAATTCGTTTGGGAAGATCCAAGCCAATAGTCATAACCAAGGCTCGAACCTACAGTGGCTCAATCCGCTCCTTACGGCTTAATGTATCAGCCACTACGTTTTCCTTCCCTGGATGATAACGAATGTCACAATCATAGTTACTTAGCAATTCAAGCCAACGGCGTTGCCTCATGTTAAGCTCCTTTTGATCGAGAATGTGTTGTAGACTTTTATGGTCAGTGAACATGGTGCATCTGGTTCCGTATAGATAGTGTCTCCATATCTTTAGAGCAAATACCACCAATCCAAGTTCTAAATCATGAGTGGTGTAGTTCTTCTCATGAATTTTCAATTGTCGAGAGGCATAGGCAATCACCTTCTCTCTCTGCATCAACACAGCGCCTAAGCCTTTGCGTGAAGCATGACAATAGACCACAAAGCCTTCGCTTCCTTCGGGTAATGCCAGAATTGGCGCACTATACAACTTCTGCTTTATTAACTGAAATGCGTTCTCTTCCTTTTCACCCCAATCAACTTGATTCCTTTCTGAGTGAGCTTTTTCATTGGTTTAGCAATCTTCGAAAATCCCTCGATGAACCTTCGATAGTACCCAGCAAGACCTAAAAACTGGTGGATCTCCGTTGGTGTCTTAGGAGATGCCTAATCTTTGATAGATTCTATCTTGGCTGGATCCACATGAATACCTCTGCTAGCAATGACATGACCAAGGAAGTGTACCTTCGGAATTCAAAATTCACATTTTGAAAACTTAGCGTACAATTTCTCTTTCTTAAGCAACTCTAAAATTGCCTTAAGATGTTCTTCGTGTTCCTTAGCGTCCTTTGAATAAATAAGTATGTCATCAATGAAAACAATTACGCACTTATCCAAGTAAGGCTTGCACACTCGGTTCATGAGGTCCATGAATACCGCAGATGCGTTCGTTAGTCCGAATGGCATAACCTGAAACTCGTAATGACCATACCGAGTTCGGAATGCCGTCTTTGGAATGTCTTGCTCTCGTACTCTAAGTTGGTGATAACCCGATCTCAGATCTATCTTCGAATAAATACTGGATCGTTGGAGTTGATCAAATAAATCATCGATCCTCAGGAGTGGATAACAATTCTTCACCGTCAGCTTATTTAACTCACGGTAGTCGATGCACATCCTGAATAACCCATCCTTCTTTTTGACGAATAAGACTGGGGCTCCCCAAGGTGAGGAACTAGGTCTTATGAATCCTTTGTCGGGAAGCTCTTGTAGTTGTTCCGACAATTCCTTCATTTCGGATAGAGCCAATCGATACGGTGTTCGAGCTACGGGCGCGGCTCTTGGAATTAAGTAGATTTGGAATTCCACTGGTCGAGTCGGAGGAAGCCCTGGCAAGTCCTCGAGAAATACTTTAGGAAAATCTCAGACGGTTGGTACATCCTTAATTTGTTTTTCCTTTTGACTTGTCCTCCTTTTTCTTGGCGGATATCTGCGCCAGAAAGATCCGGCATCCTTTCGCCACGTGCTCTTGAGCCCTTGAACATGAGATAACGGTCAACCGGGATTCTCTCCTGTCATTACTCTCATTACTATAGAAAATCAAGGTTTCATCTCCATAAGGAAACTCAAACAAGTTTCTCATCGCACACTATCACAGCGTGACATCTTCTTAACCAGTCCATACCGGTAATGACGTCAAAACTACCCAATTCTACGGGTATTAGATTGATATTGAATGGATGGTCTAAGAAATTTAGAGTGCAACCTCAAAATATGGTGTCTATTCCGACTCTTCTCTGCGTTTCTAATCGCATATACCCAGCCTTGTGCGTTTCTGTTTCCCCCATTCTTACTCTTCAACTTTGGGCAATTCCTCTTGAAATGACTTGGTGCCCCACACTCGAAACAACAATTTCCTTTGGGAGATGCCCCATTGCCCCTCTGAGTATTAGCAACATTTGTGTTGCCAGTACTCCTGCAATCGTAAGCAAAGTGCCCTATCTTATTGCACTTGTGGGACTTCTGGGTGCACGGGTCATTATGGTGAAACTGGTACTTGGTGTACTTGGGAAAATTTCCTCCATAGGTTTTCTTCTCCCCAGTTCCCATATTGTAGGCCTTGGCTACATTCTGCTTCTTGAAAGGCTGTTGTTGGTGACCATGGTTGTTTCTGGATGAATCATCCCCTTCCTCTTGTTATCAGACTTT